>JBBPBX010028189.1:0-12999 GCA_038048925.1 Garcialebias charrua
GTGCGGGAGAGGCGGCGAAACTGAAGCAGGTGAAGGAAGGTGGTGTGTGCGTGAATGTTTGTGAATGCGGGGGAGACAGGACGGGGTGACGGCGTGAAGACGAGACGGAGAGGGGGCGAAGAAAGAACGGAGGACCCGGCCGCCGAGAGCGGGAGGACCCGGAGCCCAAGAAGAAGAAGAAGAAGAAAGCAGAGAAGAAGAAGAGGATGTCTGAGAGGGTGGCGTCGTGCGGGAGTCTGTATGACAGCACCAACCTGCTGCTGCAGTACTGCAACACCGGTGAGCATCATGTCACTTATCTGTTTAAATAAAGGTTGAATGAAAACTTACACCTCTTACTTCAGGATAGTATTCATCTTGGTTTGCACTTAAATTATTTTACCTTTATTTTTAAATAATTCAATTCAGTTTATTTATATAGCACCAATGATCAGAGTCGTCTCAGGACACCGAATAGACAAATTCACGTATAACAATAATAATTTAACATTATTTATGTGAGGAGCAGACTGCTTTGAGTTTAACTCCATCACAGAACGCTCATCTTGAGCAAGCACGAAGGCGACAGTGGAAAGGAAAAACTCCATCATGAGGAAGAAACCTTTAGCAGAACCAGCTCAGGACAAACGGTCATCTGTGATTTTAAAGTGCAGCACCTTGTGAATTTACTTTTTTTGCCATTAAATTTCTTTATATTTTTAAGACCGTGTTGGGAACACAGTGGTGAGACCAGCTATGTTGTATGGTCTGGAGACAGAGACATGGACAAAAAGACAGGAGAAAGAACTGGAAGTGGCAGAAATGAAGATGCTGAGGTTCTCCTTAGGAGTGACAAGGATGGATAAGATCAGGAATGAGATCATCAGAGGTACAGCACATGTTGAACAACTGGGAGATAAAGTTAGGGAGGCCAGACTGAGATGGTTTGGACATGTCCAGAGGAGGGACAGTGGGTATATTGGTAGAAGGATGTTAGAAATGCAGCTGCCAGGAAAAAGACAAAGAGGGAGACCAAAGAGGAGATATATGGATGCAGTTAGAGAGGACATGGAGGTAGTTGGAGTGAGGACAGAGGATGCAGAGGACAGAGTGAGGTGGAGGAGGATGACTCGCTGTGGCGACCCCTGAAAAGGGAAAAGCCACAAGAAGAAGAAGTGTTGGGAATAAATCACTTACTTTTTTATTTAATTTGCAGATATGTCAGCCAAATTAGGCTCTTTATTTTTAAGCAGAAATAAACAAATTATTGTAAAAAATATGTTAACAGACATTTAGATAAAGTTTATTTGTTTTTATCCATCCATCCATCCATCCATCTTCTTCCGCTTATCCGGGGTCGGGTCGCGGGGGTAGCAGCCTAAGTAGGGAGGCCCAGACTTCCCTCTCCCCAGCCACTTGGAGCAGCTCCTCTGGGGGAATCCCAAGGCGTTCCCAGGCCAGCCGAGAAACATAGTCCCTCCAGCGTGTCCTGGGTCTTCCTCTGGGTCTCCTCCCGGTGGGACATGCCCGGAACACCTCACCAGGGAGGCGTCCAGGAGGCATCCTAACCAGATGCCCGAGCCACCTCAACTGGCTCCTCTCGATGTGGAGAAGCAGCGTTGTTTTTATCAAAACAAATAAAATAAAATACCTATAAAATGAAAGGCAGCAGAAGAAGAATGAATTATCATTTCTGCCCCTTCTTAACAATATCAATTCAAAACAATCAATTCAAACGATACATAATACAACAAACCACAAAACTTATCACAATTATTCATTGCAATTCCTTAATATTAGCAAACTTAAATAAATCTCATCAGCAATACATTCTTGATCTTTTTCTTAAATACAAATAATGATTTATCTTTTTTAATATGAAGGTAGTTGGAGTATAAAGTAACATTGTGCATTTTCCATTTTTTGCCTTTGAAACCATTTTCACCATTTTCTTCTCTTTTCCTTACATTTTGATGGTGCACGTGATGCGTTTTAATGCCCTCTAGTAAAAACATGTTTTTTTTCTGTAAAATATTAAAATTAGATGAGAAACTGGAGCAGACAGGTGTACAACAAGTCCGTCTGTTACACTATCGGATCACCGAGAGTCATTTTACCTCAAGTAAACGGCTAAAACCAAACCAGATCCACTTGTTACCGTCAGGACTTTGTAGACGCTCGCAGTGATCCGTGCTTCATTTTCATAATTTAAAACCTTCTGTTCTCCTCTTTGATGACTTGATTTCCATGTGTCATTTTATGCAAAAAGCCTTCAGCTGTTTGTGGTTCAGATAAACGCTGATGGAGGAGGACGGAGGCAGTTCGGATCATTTCCTCCGTCTCATCAGATAAACGTGAACTTTAAAGTGTGCAGAAAGAAAAATCCATGTTTTTTTTAATTAGTAACTGATCCTGTTGGATTAAAACAGGAGATCATCACAAATGGGATCTTTTTATTTATTTATTTTTTATTTATTCATTCATTTCAGATTTGAAGCAAGAAGTTGAAATTACAATTCACAATAATGAAAAACAAGAAAGAAAAAAACAAAAAAAAAAACAAATCTAAAATGAAAGGAAGCAGAAGAAGAAAAAAATCTTATCATATCTGCTCCCTTTTTAAACAAAAAATCAGTTGAAATAATCAATTTAAAACAATGATCATCTATATAATATATGTATAACGAAATAAAGAACTCATACATTTACATTTCTAGTTACATTTCAAAATTAACAAAAATTTAAATATATCTTTTCAACAAGTTATTCTTAATCATTTTTTAAAATATAGAAATAGACTCTACTTTTTTTTACATCGTTTTCCAAAATATTCCACAAACTTATCCCCTGTATTGATGTAGACCGACTCTTTAAACTGGTTCTGTACTTAGGTTTTACAAAAATGTCAGTTCCCTTTAAATTATAACAACTTTTCCTTCTGACAAAAAGCGTTTGAATATTTGGAGGTAGTATCGTATTTTGAGCTTTATACATTACTAAAAGAATATTATAGTCCACCAAATCATAAAACGTCAATAATTTCAATTGATGAAACAATATACTTGAAGGATGACTATAAGACTTTCTTGTAATAATCCGTATAGCTCTTTTCTGTAGAATAAAGATAGGCTTAGTAATGGTTTTACATGCTTTTCCCCATACATCAACACAATAGATTAGATGTGGGACTATGATGGTATTATACAACAGATACAAGGCTTTGTTATTCAAAAAATCCTTAACTTTGTAGAGCACTGCAATGGCTCTGGACATTTTAGTTTTTACTGAAGTAATGTGCTGTTTCCATGACAGTTTTTCATAATAATAATAATAATAATACTGTAATGAATTCAATTTATAACGCACTTTTCATTAATAAAAATCTCAAAGTGCAACAATCACACCTAGAGACGTTATCTCACTCACTCTACATATCTCAACATCATCAATTTTGAAGGGGACATCCTCAGTGATCTTTTTTTTACTAAATATCATGTAATTAGTTTTATCAAGGTTCAATGATAACTTATTTAATTTGAACCAAGTTTGTATTTTTACAAACTCCTTCTTCATCAACCCAATCATCTGTTTCAAGTCTTTACCTAAACAAAAAAAAGTAGTATCATCAGCGAATAGAACACTTTTAAGGTTATCAGACACCTCCACTAGATCGTTAATATATAAAATAAATAATTTTGGTCCAAGTACAGAACCTTGTGGAACTCCAGAACCAGAACTGACTTGAGTGAGTTTGGAGTCTGTGGTTGAATTCACGTTAAGTTTCCCAGCAGGAGCACCGTACGTGGGGGGGGGGTCGTGGAGCTCTCTCAGACAGCTCTAACTAAAACCTCCTGATCATCCCAGTCTGAACTTGGTGAAACCAAACAGCTTTTTGGGAGGAAATGACAATAAAAACCAGTTGAGAGTTTCCTGAGTGACAGCTGGTGCTGCAGCGAGGGCTCGCAGCTTCGTCTCGCCACGTTTTCTCTCATTACAAGTAAATAATGTTTGTTTGTTCTCAATCTGAGATATCAGTCTTCAAGTATTTCTTTAAAACACACGTATAGGCCTTTAAATGAAACTTTAAAGGTCCACTGACATCATCTTACAAATTTGCATGAAATGATAGAATATATATATATATATATATATATATATATATATATATATTTATCATTCAACTATGTTCGTTTTTGCAAACAAAATGATAAATTAATGAAAATTCCTTTCAAAGTGAGATTAAAATTAAAAACCGCTTTTCTCTCTGAAAATTCCGACTACAAGCGAATGCAACATATGTGACGTAGGGAGGAGAAGTCTTTAGAACGCCCCATATAAATATTCATGGCGAACAAGAAATCAAACAACAAAATTATCAATCTAAGTTAAGATTTGAGCTATTTGTCTTTAGTTTTGGAAGCAGGAAGTTAGATGAACAAGAAACAGATGGTTCTAATTTAGGTCTGCACCCATATGCAAAGGTGAGCACTAGACCGCTAGGGAGCGCTAATGCGCTAATCCGCTTACAGCGGACCTAAACAATTTGTTAGCTTTACAGCGGATTGACTAACTTTTATAATTCATAAGCGGATTTGTGCTATTTTTATTTAAAATGCAGTACCGATAATAACTAATTATCTATCAGTAAAAACGAAAAAACCTATTTACGGGCCCGGACGACTGCTAACAGACCATATCCTGTCAGCGCCGGATGTGGGCCGTGACAAAAAAGCGTCCCCTCAGTCTCTTTGCTAGAGCGAGCGCTCTGAGTTAGCAGCCAGTGTGTTACTCTGCAGCCTTATTGCTTGTTTTCGAAGAGTCAGACGAAGAGTTTTTAACATGGAGGGTGAACTTATGGATGTTTCTCAGCGGCCTACGCAACGCGTCTGGATTAAAAAAAAGTAGTTTGCCATTTGCCCTGTTCAAAATGGCGGTTAGCGTGTTAGCATTAGCATCTGCTAGCATTGCTAATACATAAGTGCTTTTGAAATTGTGGACCTAAATAAATCAGTAAGTGCTTTAGAAATAGCTGAACTAATTTTTGGATTAGCGCTGCCCATATGTATTTGACTCTTACCTGTTCAGGAAGCAGGGAGCTCAGTCCGAGGGGAGGCAGCTTTATTTATTCCATTTTTGATGAAGGTCTTACATATTTTGGGAAAGTGAAAAGGCTCACTTGTTAACTGATGATATTTGAACACCCAAATGCAACATAACCGGCATTTTTCAAGTTATACAAAAAAAAAAGGCGATCTGGCAGAGAATGAATATGCGTTAATGGCAGACGCAAACTGCAGGTCCGGCTCCCTACGTCACAAATGTTGCATTTGCTTGTAGTCGGAATTTTCAGAGAGAAAAGCGTTTTTTTAATTTTAATCTCACTTTGAAAGGAATTTTCATTAATTTATCATTTTGTTTGCAACAACGAACATAGTTGAATGATAATATATATATACTTGTATATCTTCTATCATTTCATGCAAATTTGTAAGATGATGTCAGTGGACCTTTAATTACACTCCATGACTCAAAACAGCAGCAGGAGACTGATGGTCCTGTTGCCTCCCAAAAACCAGATTAACAGATTAACTCCAACACGTTCTCTGCTCCGGTTATTATGGGATTGTTGAACGTCTGTTTCTTTTCCAGTTGCTTTTCATAATCTGCTGGTCAGTTTACTGTCATAAACTGTCAGAAATTATATATTGAAACACCAAAAGATCATGCTCAATAATCCAGATTACAATCCAACAATGTTCAGTCAAGTCATCTGGACGGCTTTTTAAAAAAAGTTATATTGCCGAGACGTTTCATCCTTCATCCAAAGGACTTCTTCAGTCTGTGGAGCCACAAACAAACTGATTTCCACAAACACCAGAGCAGAAAAATAACAGTTTGCTGGTGCTAAGATGGCCTCTGGTGCCCGCCCTCTCCCCCGTCAACTCCTCTGAGACAGTCACGACAAAGTTCAAAGTTGGATAAGTTACTTACACTTATATAAGATAAGATATAGTCTACATTGAAGCCCACTAAATAAAGGAGAGTGTTAGAAAAACTCTTTTACTCTTGTTTGCTTCATGCTGTCTTTAACTAACTAACTAACTAACTAACTAACTAACTAACTAACTAACTAACTAACTAACTAACTAAATGAATAAATAAATAAATCATGATGAGAAAGGATGGTAAAGGTTCTAATGAGAGAAGAACAACATCCATCATCATCTTTATCTGCTTCTTCCTTTCTGGGTCACTGGTGCTCATATCCAGCTATGACTGTGTGAGAGGCGGGGGACAGGTCCAGTCCATCACAGGGACAACCTGTACAGGTCCAGTCCATCACAGGGACACAGAGACAAATGAAACAAACAACCATTCTCTCTCTCACCTAGAGACGATTTAGAGTTACCATCAGTCTAACATGCATGTTTTTGGTCTGTGGGAGGAAACCAAAGTACCCGGAGCAAACCCACGCATGCACGGAGAGAACATGCAAACTCCACCCAGAAAGTCCCCCAGCAGGGATTTGAACCGGGGCGACCTGCTCGCTGAGAGGCGACAACACTACCACTGTTCCACCGTGCTGCAGAGAAAAACACATTTGTGTAACGACAGACTTTAAACAAAACGAGGAAGAACGTTTGTCCTCTCCTGCTGCCATTCAGAGGTCAAAGGTCACACCGTTCTGAGTTCAGATTTAATAATAATAATAATAATAATGTATTTTCCTGTCATCTGCGTATGTTTCCCATACACAGACGAAATTCGTCTCTGCATTTAACCCAACCACCTACCAGGTGGTGCAGTGAGCAGCCCGAAAGCGCCCAGGGAGCTGGAGAAATAGGTGTGCACTCTTTATTCACATTTTCTTTTAAATAAAAAGGAGTTTGTTTGGTTAACAAACTCCTTTTTATTTACTCCAATAAAAAAAAAAAAGTAAAATAACTTTGTCCCAGGCGGGAAGCGAACCCGCTTCGCCGGGTCAAAACGACAATGCATTAACTCTTTGAGCTATACCAGCGGACTGGATTTTCAGGTGTCCACCTTACCCATATAGGAATCACTCCTCTTAACATTTTAGCTGCACGTAAAAGTTAGAGATTATTCGTTATATTTTAAAACCCTGGCTGCGCGCAACAGTTAGACAATATTAGTTATTGTTTAATGACATTCAGGTCGCGCTGAAAGGCGGAAATGGGTGTGCGCTTCGTGTTATTTACGTTGTAACATAAGCTGATTTGTGATCAGTTATTAACAAAAATTTAACTCAGAAAAACTAATTCAGCTAACAATTGTTTTAGGGGTTTCTCGTTTCTGTAGTTAAATTTGAATGAAATTCAACCCTCGCGCTGAGGTTGTTTGAATGAGTCCCGCCCCTGCTGCAAACAACGAATCAAATGAGAGCAGTACATGACGTGAAACTGGGTCCGTCAGGGCTCGGCCCGATAGAACCACGGTGAAGATGGTTCCAGAACAAGGGTGGATCCCGGGCGGAAAAGGTAAATGCGAAGACGCCGAACCCGGGTTAGAAGCTGGGAGAGCCGGGGAGGGCTGGC
Source organism: Garcialebias charrua (assembly GCA_038048925.1). NCBI lineage: Eukaryota > Metazoa > Chordata > Actinopteri > Cyprinodontiformes > Rivulidae > Garcialebias > Garcialebias charrua. The sequence continues at coordinate 7,536 of JBBPBX010028189.1, forward strand.
CAATGCGTAAACGGCTACACCCCAAGGTGTGTAGTGGCCGGGGCGCGAACCCGCGTCCTTCGGGTCCCAAGTCAAAAGCCCTGCCACTACACCATGGTCCACATTTGAGACTAAACCCAACCTGGGAACAGATGTGAAGCTGGACTTGTTTCAGTTTTGACACAATCATTTGTATAAAAACAGCTGTGAAACAGCCGAACGTCTCGTGATCTCCACCTCTGAGCAGCCGAACGTCTCGTGATCTCCACCTCTGAGCAGCCGAACGTCTCGTGATCTCCACCTCTGAGCAGCCGAACGTCTCGTGTTCTCCACCTCTGAGCAGCCGAACGATGCTCAACCTCGTGTCATCTCGCCTCTGGAGTGCAGAGAATAATCTGGAGGCTTTTCACTCACAGGATGAGATTAATGGCTTAGTGGGGTTCACTGCAGGCAGAATCTGCTGTTAAAGCAAACAGGAAACGAGAACTTGAACGAGGCAGTTTGTTACATTTTCAGTTTATCAGCAAAAAAACATCCAAAATATTTAAATGAATCTTAAAGTAAAAGATAAATATAAATGTAAGGATTTCTAAGCACTGTTTGAAGATAATAAACTTCTGTATTAAACTTTTAAAAGAGATTTTTCTAATCACTCAAATACTTATTTCATTTAATTAAATAATTAAAGCTTATGATTTATTTTTAATTTACAAACATTTTAAAGAGACAACTACATTTTTTACATTGTGAACAGCCTCTTTGCTGCAGTCTTTTTTAATTGGTAGAGAACACCATGATGTTAGAGGGTTTTATAAATATTTAAAGTTCTTCACTTTGAATCAGAGTGAAATATATTTACTACGGAGCTGTCGGAGTGATGAGCTGCAGGTCTGGGGTTTAAAATCTTCAAAACGTAACTTGTAGATTAGATTGTTCAGTGATTCATATGTGAAAATGTTAATTTATTTAAAATCAGGATCTTTATTTTCTGAGTCTGATTTATGTATTTGAAGTTTTTATTGTCTTGTGGATTTTTGAATTTGGCACAAAATGGGTGTAAATAAGCTTCAGCCCAATTCTGGTTTTGGTTGTTTTATATTGGAATTGTTCTTTTAGTTGTATGAATTCAATGGACCATGGACCATGATGGACCATGGGAGACCGGGCATTCTGTGTGGCTGCCCCCCGCCTATGGAACTCCCTCCCTGATTGCCTGAGAGCTCCACAGTCACTGGTTGACTTTAAACAAGGCTTAAAGACCTTTCTTTTTAAGCGAGCCTACTCTGCCTCCACATGATTTTATCTTTGATCTAGTTGATATTATCTTGTTTTTTTAATCTTTGATTTTAGTTGCACGTTGTTGCACTTGAGATTTTTGTTAATGAAAAGTGCGTTATAAATTGAATTCATTATTATTATGATTGTTATTATTATAAATTCAGAATAAAATTATTTTGGTCATTCTCTGAGGTCAGCAGATTGGATGCTTCTACTGAGACTGGCCTGTTCAAGGTCTTTAATGACATTTTCCTGGCCATGGATGCAGGTGGTTCTTGGTCCTCACATCTGCTTTTCACACCATCCACCATGAGATCTTCATTTCTAGGCTGGAGCAGTGGGTGGGCATCAAATGGTTTAGATCCTACCTCTCTGACAGAACATTTTGGGTCAACATCAAGGACTTTAGTTCAATATTGGCAGCTCTTCGGTGAGGGGTACCACAGGGGTCCAGCCTCGGTCCTCTTCTCTTTTTTATACCTGCTGCCACTAGGTGCTATTTTTTGTAAGCATGGCGTTCCCTTTCATTTCTACACCGATGACTCAAATTTATTTCCCTCTGAAGCACACCAGTGCACGTTCTATTCAAACTCTTCTTGACTGCCTGGTTGACATCAGGGACTGGATGGCTTTATAATTCTTAAGTTTTAATGAGAAGAAGACTGAGGTCATGTTTCCACCTAATGGCACAATCAAGAACCACTATATTGCCCTAAATCTCTAGCCCGGTTAGAGAAAGAGTCACTAATCTGGGAGTTAAAATTGACCCTTTCATGAAACTAAGCAGTCATGTAAACATGTTCGTTAAATACTATTTTTTTCCAGTTAAGGCGACTGTCTAACTGAAGCCCATACCATCCATAAATAACAGTGACACTGTATTACATGTGTTCATAACATCCAGATTCGTTTACTGCAATGTGCTTCTGTCCGGAGTCAGTCAGACCTCCACTGGACGATTACAACTGGTCCAAAATGATGCAGCCCAATTTTTAACTGGTAAAGGCAAAAGAGAGCACATTACACCAGTTCTGGCTTCCCTTCACTGGCTCCTGGTTCACCTTCAAATTCAGTTCAAAATTCTTCTGTATGTTTTTAAATCTCTGAACAGTTCTGCCCCCTCTTATCTCACTGATCTGTTGCAGCCATATGTAAATGGAGCTTATTTATATAGCGCTTTCCAGCCCCCTGTGAGGAGCCCCAAAGCGCTTTACAATACCAGCCATCCACCCATTCATTCAGACATTCATACACCGGTAGTGGTAGCCTGCCTTGCAAGGCGCCATCCAGACCTACCGGTCTATGTCCCACAGCGCTCTTTGAGGTCAGCAGATCCGATGTTTTTATTGGTTCCAGGAACCCGTCTTAAGCTCAGAGGAGACAGGGCCTTCTCTGTTGTAGGTCCAAAACTGTGGAATGAGTTACCACTGCATGTCAGGTAGGCTCCCTCCCTCATGGTTTTTAAGGCTCACTTTTTATTCCCTGGATTTTGACACAGTGTGATTTTGTTTTTAACGTCTGTGTTCTACAATGTTAGTACGGTAATTTAGTTATTATATTTTTCATTTTGGATCTATGTATTTTTGACTTTGTGCTTTGCTTGTTTTCTTCTGCTGAACAGCACTTTGGTTGGACTGTTGCTTGTTTGAGTACTCTATAATTAAAATGTATGGTATAGTATTGTAATAATATAATGTAATTAAACACTTACGGGTCACCAAATGTAATAATATAAGGAAAATTGGTCAGTTTACTGACTTACCTATATTAGATTAAAGGTTTGAGCAGATTTTATCTACACAAATCTATCATCAATATTCACGAGTTCACTCTTTTTCCGGATTAAATTGCTTTAAAGTGACTAGACAAATGTAATTTCACGAGAGACGTCAACTTATGTTGATCCACCAAAGATGAACCTTTTATTGAGACAATCATAAAAGTACATTAAACATTGTATCGAGATTAGTTCTGATTTAATAACTACTGTAGACAAGAATTCAAATTAAACAAACAGACAAGTTAGGTTTAACTTTCCTGTTGGCACATTTACTTAAAAGATTAATGGCTTCAGAAAAATAAGATTAAGGAGGAAGAAGTGAATGAAATGAAAGCTAAGTTTAACGGAAGTTAATTATTTTGAAATGACAGGGTGACACTTTCCCAAACAGGTCCAGCTGGACTTCTCAGCCGTTCAGCATACAATCAACGCCTCATTATCTGGTGACGATATGTCTCTGGAGATAAGAGCAACAAAGTTTTGTGGACACTAACGGACTGTGTTGTCCAGTTGACGTCCAGTTGACTTCCGCGCGTGTATGGCTGATTCAGACGAGCAGAAGTGCGCTTTTCCCGGCAGGAACAGGGCCAGCTCCTGACTGGCTTCAAAATAAAACTTTCCAGAAAACAAATTCTTTCAGAAAGGAGTGAGTGAGTTACCGCAAGGCTCTGCTGTAACTCTGCTGAGAAACGTAGGTCTAATTGACAAAATGACCACCACGTTTCACAAGATTCCAGAGAAAACCAGTTGTTAGTTCAGTTCTCCCCAACGCACTAACCAGTCTACAGGAAGTAAGATTTTATATGGAGGGCGGAGTCTGCCCACTTCCTGAATGGTTATTGGCTGGTTTAACAAAATAAATGAATGAGTTTCAGCTCCCACAGTCGGAAGATCTCTGAAGGACAGTAGGAAAACTTGTCGGCCAGATGGCCGCTTGTTAGCACAGAGAATATTATGGCTACTTTACAGACAACACAAAAGAAGTTGCAAGTTAAAAGTTTACCCTGAACTGTGCCATAATATTAAAGCATGCTTGTTCTGCAGAAATAAACCAGCATGAGAGCAACTCATGTTAATAACAGATCATCATTATATGACAAAAATATACTGTTGATCCGGAAAGTTCATTCTTGTGTTGATCAATTCTGAATTAACACAAATTAAATGGAAGTCTTTCTGATTGATTTGTGTTTCTTAATCCAAAATAAATGTAACAAAAAATACTGTCCACTTGTCTCCTTGAGGACTCAAGAAAGGTGTAACACTCAGAGTTTCAGAGCGATGTGAAGAGGCCCACATCCAGTAACGGACATGACATAGTGCTGTCCCACTACAGTATTCATATCAAAGACCAAAAAGTAAATATAATTTAAATGTCCTTTTTCTGAAGGAAAAACACAATAAATGTTTGGTTTCCTGTCAGAGGAATTAAAAAGCTGCTCTAAGAGCATTCTTCTTCTTCTTCTTTTTTCGGCTTCTCCCTTTGTCAGAGGTCGCCACAGCGAGCGAGTCGCACACAGACTTGGCAGTTTGTTTTTACGCCGGATGTCCTTCCACAACCACAGACCACCGAGCTACCACAGCCCTCTGTGTGGAGCAGAGAGCTGCTATCTAGGGAGCAGATGGTGGGGGTTAAGGGCCTTGCTCAAGGGCCCAGAGTGGGGCAGATGAGGGTGGAGACAGGTGTGACCGCTTCACTTATCCCACCCACATTTTTGATGTTGTCGGTACCGGGGCTTGAACCGGCGATCTTCCGATCACAAGCGCACCTTCTTAACCTCTGCGCCACCACTCCCTCCAAGAGCGTGTCAGAGCGTTGACTATTCCAGCAGAAGTGCGTTCTTAAACGCAACATTTTAGCCACTCAGGCATTTTTCCTCAACAATTTCTTGTTCAGTTAAAAAAACTAAAGTTCAAGTTTAGTTTGAACTGTGAAAATAATACAACAATAAAACGAGTCCACCCGGCGGCAGGCCGGCGGGCCCCCCAGGAGGGCCCGCCTCACTGTTTGAGAACCCTGAGGAGTGTTCCTCTTTCTGTGTTTATGGTTTGATGGTTTTACTGGACAGAGCAGCTGCTGGGGGTCATATAATGAGAGGATTTATGGCTGTTTATTAATAATGTTTCCAGGAGTCCAGCCTGGGGGGTGGGGGTGGAAACACACATTTAAGCTCAATAATCTGCAAATATCATGCAGAAAATTTACAGATTGTTGTCGTTTGAATCTTTTCTGTTGTTCTGACATGACTGCACTGTGGTGGTGGTGGTGGTGGTGGTGGTGGTGGTGGTGGTGGGGTATTTGTTTGTTTATTTATTAATTTCATTTCAATTAAAACAAGACATATTCAAAACAAAACAAATAAAATGCATATAAAATGAAAGGCAGCAGAAGAAGAATGAATTCTTATCATTTCTGCCCCTTCTTAA
>JBBPBX010028189.1:14088-27563 GCA_038048925.1 Garcialebias charrua
AAAATGATCATTTGTTTGAGTGAAGATCTATATCTATAATTAAAATGTACTATAAGTAGTATAGAATTTCATGTAACTAAAAACATTATTTTAAACTTTGATGGGGAGATGTTTTCTGAAATCAGGGCAGTTGATGACTGATACGCAGCACATTTATTTATTCTTTTACGACCATTATGTGTTTTTTTATTTAACAAAGTAAATCAATGATGCTTAGTTTAAATAACTACCCGTATATTAACTATAAGCTATAAGAATTATCAAGAGAAAACGTTACTGTCATCCATCAAGTGTATTATTTTATCAACTGAAGTTACTGAAATTTTATGATTTGGTGGATTATAATATTTTATTGGTTATGTACAGAGCTCAGAACAACTCTACCTGCAAACATTCAAATGCATTTTGTTAAAATAAAAAGTTGTTACAATCTAAAGGGGACAGAGATATTTGTAAAATCACAATACAGAACCAGTTTGAAGGGACGGTCTACTTCAATCCAGGGAAAATAATAATAATTATTATTATTATTATTATTATTATTATTATTATTATTATTATTATTATTGGATTGTGGAATGGTTTGGAGTATGATGCAAAAAAAAAATCCAAGTCAATGTTTAAGTTTAAGAGAATGATTAAAACCAAATTGTTAAAAAAAATACATATGAATTAGTTTAATGTGTAATGTATGAGAAATTTAAAATTGGGATGAGGTATTCATTTTGTTCTGTTATTTATAGATTATTATTGTTTGAATTGATTGTTTGTATTGATTGTTTTAAAAAAAAGGGGCAGATATAACAAGATTTTTTTTCTCCTTCTGCTACCTTTCATTTTATGTTTTGTTTGTTTTCATATAGTATGTGAAATTGTTTTCTGTTTTAATTTAAAATGAATAAATTTATAAATAAATAAATAAATAAATAAAACTGCTTTTAGAAGAACTTGAGAATAACGTATAGACGAGGAGCCATAAACACCAAAACAATGTTAAACTAGAAGCTGACTGTAGCACATTAAATGACTGTCAGTGTTTAAAAATGGCCGCCATATAAAAAATACACTTGGTCTGAATCTTGCTTCTGTGTCGTGGCAGCTGAGCCGGTTGTTATGCGAGTGAGTCATTTGCACCCAGTCAGAAGTGGAAAAATTAAAAAAACGTCCGGTTTTTGTGTTGCTGCGCTTTAAAAGCATTTTCTGCCACAGCTGCATGAAAAACCTTTCACTGAATAGATTACATCAATTAAAATGTTCTCACTGAAAAAAAACGATTCTGCAAAGTGACTTCAAGAACAACTCTGAGTCTTCTTTCACTTTACACTGTGTGTGTGTATGTGTGTGTGTGTGTGTGTGTCCTTGTTTATGCTATGTTGTAAGGCCCAGTTTTCTGAGTTTTACCAAATTGTGAGGCCCAACTGGTTCTTATGGGGCCCAAAGCCCAGGCCCCATAAGAAGAAGTCCCGTTGGTGGGTTAGGGGTTAGGTTTAGGACTAAGGTGTGAATTGAGGATGTGTTAAGGTTAGGGTTAGGTATGCATTGGTAATGGTTAGGTTTAGGGTAAAGGTCAGGGTTAGGCTATAGAAATGAATGAAAAATGAATGGAAGTCAATGCAATGGCCCCACAAAGATAGTAAAACAAACCTGTGTGTGTGTGTGTGTGTGTGTGTGGGGGTGGGGCCTGTTACAGGCTGTTCTGCCCCTATACAGTACAGGCATACAGAAGTTTGGTTCTCATTGCCGGCAGTAGTCGGACCCTTCAGGACTTGGACTCCTCCACCTGTTGTCACAGAGTCTGTTCATAACTTTTATGGACAGAACTTCTCGGTGCAGCCAGGGGGTGGAGGGAGTCCGGTTCGGTGGTCTCAGGATTCATCTCTGCTCTTTGCACATGATGTGGTCCTGTTGGTGTCATCGTGCCGTGATCTTCAGCTCTCATTGGAGCGGTTCACTGTCGAGTGTGAAGCAGCTGCGATGAGGATCAGCTCCTCCAAATCTGAGGTCGTGGTCCTCAGTCTGAAAAGGGTGGATTGTTCTCTTCTGGTTGAGGGTGAGGTTCCGCTTCAAGTGGAGGAGTTCAAGTATCTCAGGGTTTTGTTCACGAGTGAGTGAAGAATGGAACGTGAGATTGACAGACGGATTGGTGCAGTGTCTGAAGTATTGTGGACTCTGTACTGGTCCATTGTGGTGAAGAGGGAGCTGAGCTGTTGGGCAAAACTCTGTTTACTGGTCGGTCTATGTTCTACGGCCTCTCCCTGAGAGATAGGGTGAGAAGTTCAGTTATCAGGGGAGACTCAGAGTAGAGCCGCTGCTCCTCCACATCCAGAGGAGTCAGTTGAGGTGGTTTGGGCATCTGGTAAGGATGCTCCCTTGGCGCCTCCCCAGGGAGGTGCTTCGGGCATGTCTGACTGGGAGGAGGAGACCCCGGGGAAGACTCAGGACACACTGGAGAGACTACGTCTCTTGGTTGGTCTGGGAATGCCTTGGAGTCCTCCCAGAAGAGCTGGAAGAGGAGCTGGAGAGAGACGTCTGGACCTCCCTGCTCAAGATGCTGCCCCCGAGACCTGAGTCCAGAACAAGGAGAAGATGATGGATGGATGGTTTTGTTTGGTTTTGGTCAAACTGATGCATCCTCTGCATTGTGAGTTCATATTTGCTTCTAAAGCAAACACAGCGTGAGACATCGGTGTGACAAAAACATTTTTACGCATCAATCAGTCAATCAATCAATCAATCACCTTTATTTTACCAGGTAGAGCCCGTTGAGACCGAGATCTCTTTTACAAGGGTGACCTGGTCAAGTGGTCAGCAGCACACGTCACTCAGTCAAAGTCAACTTTATTGTCAGAACTGCAATATGTACAGGACATACACAGGATTGAAATTGCATTTCTCTCAGTCCCTCGGTGCAACAGTAACCATTTAAACACTAAATGTTGTTGTTGTTGTTGTTGTTGTTGTTGTTGTTGTTGTTGTTGTTGTTGTCGTTGTCGTTGTCGTTGTCGTTGTCGTCGTCGTCGTTGTTGTTGTTGACAGTTCAAAACCATCAGGATAAGACAGACTTCTATAGACATTATATATATATATAAAAATCAGACAGACATCGGTTGAGTAGATACAGTTAAACGTCAACAATGACAGTAATGTTTAAAAACATCTGCAATGGTCAAGTTTCTTGATGACATTTTCTAATATGGTTGACATGAAGGATCCAGGAGAGAAGAGTGTTGATAGTTTCAGATCTTTCTGTAAGTTGTTCCAGGCTGAGAGGACGGCGAAGCTGAATGCTCTTTTTCCTAGTTCAGTTCTGACCGGAGGAACTGACAGGAGGACTAAATCGTTAGAGCGCAGGGAGTAATGACTGTGTGATGTTTGTATTAAGGAGGTGAGGTATGACGGGACTAGGTTTAGGAGGGTCTTGTAGATGAAGGATATCCAGTGAGTGTATCTGCGAGTGCTGAGAGATGACCAGCCAGATTTGACGTAAAGCTCACAGTGATGAGTGCGATAACTGGAGTCAGTAATGAACCGAAGGGCACCGTGGTAAATGGAGTCTAAGGACTGTAGGTATTTTGATGCAGCACTCATGTACAGCACGTCACCATAATCTAGTATTGGCATGAATGTTGCAGCTACTAATGTTCTCCTGGCTTTGCATGAGAAGCAGGATTTGTTTCTGAAGAAGAAACCTAGCTTCAGTTTGAGTTTAGTGGCCATTTTGGAGATGTGGGTTTTAAAAGACAGTTCAGTGTCAATGTTGAAACCTAGATATTTGTAGGTGGAGACCATTTCTATTTGTTTTCCCTCTTGGGTTCCAATTTGAGGTGGGTTCTCTGGTTGCTGCTTTCTGTTGGCAAGAACCATGAACTTGCTTTTGTCGGCATTTAGGACCAGTCTAAGTTTTTGCAGCCGTGACTGAATAATATTAAAAGCGTCCTGAAGAGAGGTGAAAGCTTGGCTGAGGGAGGAAGAACAGCAATAGATGATGGTGTCATCTGCGTAATAATGGTGGGAGGCATTTGACAGATCACTGCAAAGATCGTTGATGTATAGGGAGAAAAGAATGGGACCCAAGACAGAACCCTGTGGCACCCCTTTCACAACATCTAAGAAAGTAGAGGAGGATCCGGCTACATGAACAGACTGCGTTCTGTCAGTTAGGTAGTTGGTGAACCAGGAGACTGCAAGTTTTGATAGACCAGAGTGTTCCAGGATGTTTGTCAATAGTCTGTGATCAACTGTATCAAATGCCTTGGACAGGTCTATAAATAGGGCAACACAGTATTGTTTGCAGTCCAGGGCATGTATGATGTCATTTAATACTTTGAGAACTGCAGTTACGGTGCTGTGTTGTTTTCTGAATCCTGACTGCATGACAGCTGAGAGAAAGCTGCTCTAAACCTCATCAACGTTGAAAATCTGATTTTTCACTCAAAGACAGGCGATCATGTAACTGTCTGTGTTTGCTTGTTGTTTGAACGTTTTATGGTAAAAGCAGCAACAACTGGACAGATATTAATAAAACTCAGAAAGCGATCAAGAATAAACATCAACAGCTGATTAACATTGGGGGTTAATCCCAATCAAGATGGCCGCCACATCTAAATGATGTCAACCTACACAAGAGACTAACATTCAGTAAATTTTATAGAAATAAAGCACTAAATAAAGGGTACCACTTTACAATAAGGCTCCCCTTTATAGATGCTAATAAATAGTTTATAGATTTATTAATTATTTTATAATCACTTTATAAATCATTAATAACTGCTTATTATGCATTAATTAAGGGTGATGGAGACAAAACTGACAGTTTCTTGACAAATGGTGAACAAATCTGTTCACCTATTTACAGTATTTCATCTAGAGTTGTTACACTATATTAAATATTTCAGACTAAGTTACTATCTTGTAAGCACAATAAGCACTTGTAAAAGCTTCTTTAGCATATATTGTACTTTATCACTGCATTAGAAGTATCTACAACTAATATTATATCCTAAAAAATAGGTTACAAATGCTTATTGTGCTTACTCTGAAACATTTAATATAACAACTCTAGATGAAATCGGTTCAGATTTGGTTCACTATTTGGCAAGAAACGGTCACCCTTAATTAACGCATAAAAGCAATTATTAATGATTTACCAAGTGTTTATAGAGGAATTAATAATTATCTATGAATTATTGATTAGCTAAAAGGGAGCATTTTTAAATAATTTTTTTTATTAAACCTTTATTTAACGAGATAAAAACCCATTGAGATCAAGACCTCTTTCACAAGGGTGACCTGGCCAAGAACAGGCAGCAGCGCACGTCATAAAAACCAAACGCGTAACAAGATTAGAATAAGACTTCAGAAATACAGTACCGGTATATCAAATTTTTACCTTTTTTTTATTTTATTCAAATTTATTCATTTTAAAATACAACACAAAACAATCTCACACTTGAGACTGTACAATATGAAAATAAAATGATAGCAGAATTAAGAAAAAATCTTATTATATTTGCTCCCTTTTACAAAAAATCAATTCAAACAAAAAAAAACATCTAACAAGTTACAGATTAAAAAAGAGCAACTCATATAATTTTCGAACTAAAAAATAATACACGATATACTATTTCATATATATTTTTGCAATAATTTAGTTTTGATCATATTCTTAAAAATAATCAATGATTTAACATTCTTAATTTCAGTTTCCAAATTATTCCACAATCCAATTCCCTTGATTGAGGTTGAGTGACCCCTCAAACTGGTTCTATATTTTGGTTTTACAAAAATCTCTGTTCCCTTAAAGCTGCAGTATGTAGCTTTTTTTATGAACATATTTCTTCACTCTGTCACTACCTCCTGACAGACTGATGTTAGCCAGGTAATCTCTGAAAAAATTTAAAAAAAATATTGTCCCCTTGCTTCTCCAGGTGGTAAATAAGCATTTCTAAAAAGAAAAGGTGACCCGCCATTTTCCAGCCAATAAAAACAGAGTTTGTAACCAGCCAATAAAAACAGAGCTTGAATTTGAATCAGCCAATAAAAACAGAGCTTGAATTTGAAATTCAACAGACCACAAGGGGGCAGAGCCACATATGGCTCTGAGGGGGAGGGATCAGAATGCTTTGCCTGTTGAAAATATTTCTAACTGCTGCAGTTCTACAGAAACTGCATACTGAACCTTTAAGATTATAACAGCTTTGACGTTTCACCTGTTATTTCTTTAAAATTCTTGTAAAGTGGTACCAAATAAAGTGTGGTAGTAGCTGAGAGTCATTCCAACGCATCCTCAAAGCGCTGACGGCATCCTTCATGGTTAGGGGTTGAACGAGTACATACTTTTTAAAACTCGACATTAACATAATAATACTCGAGTAGAGCTTGAATAGTTGATGATGTCATAGGATCTCAAGATGCAAAAAATAATTAACTAATTAAAACCAACAAAAAAAAGGTAATTTATTATTTACAAAAAAGACCAACAAAACATTGGGAGCATATATTATGTATTAGGCTCCTACCATTTATCTTACAGCAAATAAGTCACAGGAAACCCAAAACTGTTAGTTATTATTATTAAAGGTTCAGTATGTAATTTCTGGAACACGCTGGAACTTAGGAAAATTTTGAACAGAGACACGTGTCTGGTCCCTCCCCCTCAGAGCCATATATGGCTCTGCTCCCCTTGCTCTGCTGAAATTCAAATTCAAGCTCTGTTTTTATTGGCTGGTTAACGGTGGGTCACTGTGGCTTTTTAGAAATGCTTTTAGAGAAGCAAGGGGACAATAGTTTTTTTCAGAGATTACTTGTCTAAAATCAGTATGTCAGGAGGTAGTGACAGAGTGAAGAAATATGTTAAAAATATATTGTTAGAAAAGTTACATACAGCTCCTTTAAGCTGCAAAAGTGAAAAAAATGTGCGGCACGTCAAAAACTAAACTAAACACATGTGGGGCGGTTGACCACCCCGCACCACCCCCGGTGTTGCTGTGCATTAGGTTTAGTTTTAGAGATTAAAATGCTAATAGGTTTTTATAGATTTAAAGATTATTTTTATTTTATTTTTGCCTTTTATTTGTGAAACAAGGTCAGAGGAAGCTGGTTCGGTCATTGGACCTGGTGTTACACCACATTCTGTGACCTGCAACAGTTCATGCAACACCGCCCCCTACGGTCACAATATACGGTGGTCACAGAATATGGTGTAACACCGGTTCGCAACGCGCTCCAAACAGGAAGTTGCTTCATTTTCTGTTCTGTAACTGCGACGTGATGACGTCACTACGAATACTCGACTTGAAATTAAAAAACTCGATAGAGGTCCAAGTAATCGATGTGTCGATTACTCGAGTAGTCTGTTAGAGCCCTATTCATGGTGTACAGTTTTAACATAAATTATTATTTATAATATTTTATAACTCCGTGTCATCTTTTTAAACATTTAACTTTTGGTTTTTCCTCATTTTAATCTGGAATCTAGAACTCATCTCTCCTTTACTCTATTTATTCATTTGTTTGTCTGTTGTTTATTTTTTTATAAAATATATTTACTGCAATGCTTAGTATTAATAAATGATCTTGATGCTGTCCAGTGCAAACCCACAGGTGCTGTAAAATGTAAATGTTGACATGTTTTCATCCCTCATCTGCAGAAATCCTGAGGGATTATTGCATTTTAAAGCTGCAGAAAAGCCCCTGGGGGGGATTACAGGCTGTAGACGTTTCATCTGCAGCGGGAGTCCAGGGTTTACTTGAGTTTGCTGCAAAAAGCAAAGTATCAGCAGAGAGTTGGCAGCCGGGCGAGGCTGCGGGTCGTTCATCACCCGGTCCGACTCTGCAGCATCCCGTCCTGGTGGTGCCCGGCTGCTCTGATGCTGATGCTGGTGCAGTCTGTGTGAACGTGGCCCTGAGCCAGGCCCCGCCCCCTTCTGCCTTCAGCTAATGAGACAGGAGGAGGAGGAGGGAGGTGAAGAGGATGAAAAGAGGAGAGTGAAGGAGGGAAACGGGGTGGGGGATGTTACGAGGAAGAGGGAGTGGTTCAGTGGGAGAGGAGGGGATTTGTGTGTTTGTAGAGACGGCGGGTGTGTGTGTGGTCCAGATGGAGGTGGGAGGGGGTGCAGGAGGAATCCAGTTCAAGTGCACGTCCTGACTGATCCACTGCTCCGTGCACAGACTGACCTCTTGATTGACAGGAGTGACCGGACGGACGATCCGAGTGGGACAAATGGCAGGTAGGGAAGACGAGCTCCACCTTCATCCCTCCATCTCAGCATCCTTCAGTTTTCTTGGTCTGCACCGACCTCCCATTGTTCATCTGTGAACCGTCGCTCAGCGTTTCATCACCCCCATCTCCTCCTGCTCCTGCTCCTCCTCCTCCTCCTTTTGTTCTGTCGTCGTTGTTAGTTTTGTCTCTTCGGCCTCGCATCAGCTGACGTTGGCTTTACGGGACCGTGTGTGTGTGTGCACCGGCACAGGAAGTGAAGCTGAACAGTTTCCTGCTGAGCATCAAACAGACGTGACCTCAGGCCGCGGTGACGGAGTGACTTCGTGTTTTATGCTCATTCGAGGACAAAAATGAAAAAGTGCTGCACCTTTTTAAACAGGTGGAGGACGTCAAGGTGAACCCTTTGTTCACTCGTGTTCCTCCTTTCTGCTTCTTCAGCAACTCACAAGGTTAAAAATCACACCCAGACATGGATCACGTTATCTTTAAGTTAAATAAAGTGCTTAACGTCCAGCAGCCTTTAAGACCTGGATGAGCAGAATAAAGTTTGTTTTACTGACACTCAGATCAGAGTTAACGAGACCACGAGCGTCAAAAATCAGGAATATTTCAACCTAATAACTAATTATACATCTTTTTTTATATTAAATTGTTGCAGTGCTTGTAACAACACGTAGTTGTTGAATATTCAAAGTATCTAATCTGAACCTTTCATGGAAACACGAACTTTATTTGTGTAACAATCTGTGGCCAAAGTCAGATCTAATTTAACATTTAAAAACTTTACTTTTAGACTAAATAAAACCAGTTTTGAACTGAAATAAAGCTACCTGTCATACACCTGCACATTTACCAGGTAGACGTGGAAATGCATGAACAAAATATGTTCCACTTTTACGAACTTGTGGAAATCTGGTGTGATTTCCCCCAAAGTTATTACTTTATTATTTATTCTGTCTGATATCATCATAAAGAGATGCACTGCATTATTAACATAGCTTTATCGCCACATCTAATCTGATCTGGACTGAACCAGCTCAAAGTTTGAGGGGGCGGGGCCTCAAATTCAGTCATAACGTGAATGCAGACATGTTCCTGTTTTGGATTTTCTACATCTGCCTTATAATCTGTCTGTTTGTCTACTTTGATATCTTTGTTTTAATTTGTTTTTTAAAAAAATCTGTATTTTTCTCTTATGATTGTCTATTGTTGATTGTTTAAAGAAAATCTACTGTTGCTGTTGTCATCATTCTCTAGTTTGTAGACAGGTCTCTCTTGTAAATGAGTCCTCGAGGCTCAATGACATTAACCTGACTAAATAAAGGTTGAATGAATTATTTTCTACGAAAAATAAACATGCACTCAATAAACACTACATGCATTTCTCTTATTGCTGGTGGCATGCTGCTTTAAAAAAAGTGGTTTACACCTTTTTTAAATAAAATAGTGGTGCAGCCACTTCCTCCATTGGTCAGAAGCTTACATGTAAGAAACATAGATACTTTTGTTTATCCAGGTAATCTCATTGAGACATTTACAAGAGAAGTGTAAATAAAATAAAAACATGTTAAACTCATCTCTAAATGAATAAGAGTCAGTTCTTTGATTGACTGGTCAGAAACCTTAAGCTTATTTAGCTGTTTAGGGTTTACTTCATCTGAAATAGCAATCTTCTCGTTGGACATAAACGTTTCTCCACGAGACAAAGTATTGTCCAAATCATGGGACTTTTTCTTTGGACTGACTATCAGCAGACAGTTTAAAGGTGTCAACACCTGGATGATCTGAACATCTGAAGCTTTTTAAATGTAAGTTTGACAAGTGATGCTCCTATTGGTACCGCAGAGTTTCTGTTACATCTCCAGCCTGATGGCCTGCTCCTTTTGTTGTCCCCGTCACAGAGAAAAGACTGGAAATGGAAATATCCTCCGTCTGTCTTGTGAGCATAATTTAAAGAATAAGTGAGTTGTTATCGGCTGCTATTGTTATGCCGTATTGTTTTACATTATCAGTGTTAAGCCTATATCTTAGTTAAGCGTACTATTTGGCGTTAATTTAGCATATATCTTAGTAGGACTGTCAAGATAACAAATTATGCTTGAAATTTGACAATAATTTGTAATTTATTGTCATATTTAAGAAGAAATGTTGGTTAATTGTGTGTAGTACCTTTTTTGACCACTTGATGGCAGTATAAGACTGTTTGAACTGAAGGATGGATAGTGAGGTAGCGAGCAGCGTGTCTAACAAAAATAGGAGGGAGGCTACTTGACGTGACATGGGCTGTCTCTCCTTCCTGTTTTTCAGTTCTAAAAATGGCTGACGCTCGGTGTGGTTTGAGCTCTTTAGCTTTTGTCACACAAAGCTTTTAATAATAAAAAAGTCTGTAAACAAGTTCTCAGCTTCTTTTTGCAGAGAAAAACAACTTTAGACGAAGGCACAGGTTTTAACCGTGAATTTTGGAGCTTCAACAAGACTAGAGGCTTTTCTTTCCAGAGTTTGGCCTGTTAGCTTAGCTCGTAGCTTAGCTTAGCTGCTTTTAGCAATCCAAAACTGCGATTTTGGATGGTTAAACAGATTTTAAAGAGAAAAGACAAAGGGAGGGGTCAAAGAGCACCGGAGTTGAGCCTTTTCTCATCCAGTGTCTTCAATAGAAAGAAACGTGAAGAAACGATGAAGTTGATAAATGAAAAGAGGTCGATAATTTTCATTTATCATGCAATTAATTGATTTATTGTTTATCGCGGCAGGATCTTAGTTTATATATTAGATCCTTATTTACTGTTTCTTTTTATACTTTATATTTTTGCTATTTTGGGGTGTAACTGACCCTGAGAATATTCATTCAACCTTTATTTAGGCAGGTTAATCATTGAGCCTCGAGGACTCATTAACAAGAGAGACCTGCAAACAAAGAATGATGACAACAGCAACAGTAGAATTTCCTTGAACAATCAACAATAGACAATCACAAGAGAGAAATACAGATTTTTTAACAAGTTAAAACAAAGATATCAAAGTAGCAAAACAGACAGATTATAAGGCAGATGTAGAAAATCAATATAATATAATATCCATCCATCCATCCATTTTCTTCCGCTTATCCGGGGTCGGGTCGCGGGGGTAGCAGCCTAAGTAGGGAGGCCCAGACTTCCCTCTCCCCAGCCACTTGGAGCAGCTCCTCTGGGGGAATCCCAAGGCGTTCCCAGGCCAGCCGAGAAACATAGTCCCTCCAGCGTGTCCTGGGTCTTCCTCTGGGTCTCCTCCCGGTGGGACATGCCCGGAACACCTCACCAGGGAGGCGTCCAGGAGGCATCCTAACCAGATGCCCGAGCCACCTCAACTGGCTCCTCTCGATGTGGAGAAGCAGCGGCTCTACTCCGAGTCCCTCCCGGATGACTGAGCTTCTCACCCTATCTCTAAGGGAGAGTCCAGACACCCTGCGGAGAAAACTCATTTCAGCCGCTTGTATCCGAGATCTTGTTCTTTCGGTCATAACCCAAAGCTCATGACCATAGATGAGGGTGGGAACGTAGATCGATCGGTAAATTGAGAGCTTTGCCTTTTGACTCAGCTCTCTCTTCACCACGACAGACCGGTACAGCGCCCGCTTCACTGCGGACGCTGCACCTATCCGCCTATCGATCTCACGCTCCAGTTTTCCCTCATTCGTGAACAAGATCCCGAGATACTTAAACTCCTCCACTTGGGGCAGGACCTCCTCCCCGACCCGGAGAGGGCATGCTACCCTTTTCCGGCTCAAGACCATGGCCTCGGATTTGGAGGAACTGATCCTCATCCCGGCCGCATCACACTCGGCTGCAAACCGCTCCAGTGAAAGCTGTAATCACGAACTGATGAAGCCAATAGGACCACATCATCTGCAAAAAACAGAGAAGCGATTCTAAGGCCACCAAAACGGATCCTCTCAACACCTTGGCTGCGCCTAGAAATTCTGTCCATAAAAGTTATGAACAGAATCGGTGACAAAGGGCAACCTTGGCGGAGTCCAACTCTCACTGGAAACGAGCCTGACTTACTGCCGGCAATGCGGACCAAGCTCTGACACCGGTCGTACAGGGACCTAACAGCCCATATCAATGGGCCTGGTACCCCATACTCCCGGAGTACCCCCCACAGAACCCCCGAGGGACGCGGTCGAATGCCTTTTCCAAGTCCACAAAGCACATGTAAACTGGTTGGGCAAACTCCCACGCACCCTCCAGGACCCTGCTGAGGGTGTAGAGCTGGTCCAGTGTTCCACGACCAGCACGAAAACCACACTGCTCCTCCTGAATCCGAGGTTCGACTATCCGACGGACCCTCCTCTCCAGAACCCCTGAATAGACCTTACCAGGGAGGCTTAAGAGTGTGATCCCCCTATAGTTGGAACACACCCTACGGTCCCCCTTTTTGAATAGGGGAACCACCACCCCAGTCTGCCAATCCAAGGGAACTGCCCCCGATGTCCACGCGATATTGCAGAGTCGCGTAAGCCAACACAACCCCACAACATCCAGAGCCCTAAGGAACTCAGGACGAATCTCATCCACCCCCGGAGCCTTGCCACCGCGGAGCTTTTTAACCACCTCGGCGACCTCAGCACCAGAGATTGGAGAGCCCGACCCAAAGTCCCCAGGCTCCGCTTCCTCAGTGGAAGACGTGCCAGTAGGATTGAGGAGGTCTTCGAAGTATTCCGCCCACCGACTCACAACATCCCGAGTTGAGGTCAACAGCACGCCATCCCCACCATAAATGGTGTTGGTCGCGTACCGCTTTCCCCCCCTGAGACGCCGGATGGTGGACCAGAATCGCCTCGAAGCCGTACGGAAGTCATTCTCCATGGCCTCTCCGAACTCCTCCCACGCCCGAGTTTTTGCCTCAGCAACCACCCGAGCCGCATGCCGCTTGGACTGCCGGTACCTATCTGCTGCTTCCGGGGTCCCACAGGCCAAAAAGGCCCAATAGGACTCCTTCTTCAGCTTGACATAATAGCTTCAGCTTAATATAATATAATAATATATAATAATATAATTTTGTTCCACCTCATACCGTATGTGTTGACATGACAATAAAATTGACAAACTTGAAGTCAGGTTGGGGTGGCTGAAGATTAATCTATGGTGGTTAAGGCCACCATTGGCCACCCCCTGACTCCACTCTTGTGAATGGTGGTGATAAAACGTCTCCCTCCACTCAGGATAATCACAAAAGAATAAATAAATAAAATCACTCCTTCAATTCTTCTCCCCAG
>JBBPBX010028190.1:0-36743 GCA_038048925.1 Garcialebias charrua
TATATATATATATATATATATATATATATATATATATACAGGTAACCCCCGACCTACGACCCCATCGACCTGCGAACCACGGGACTTACGAACATATCATATTTAATAAAAATATGAATTAAAAAAAAAAAAAAAAAAATTTTTTTTTTTTTTTTTTTTGTGTTTAAATGTTCTTAATTTCATGTGTACATCACTTTGTTGCAGCTCTGGTTGTTTTAAAGGCTTTATAAATAATAATTATGATAAAAAAGATCATTTCTGATCATTTTTGAGCAATTTTTGAGCAATTTTGGGAAACAGGAAGTAGGTCTTCAGTTTACACGGTCACAAATTAATGTAGAACACCGGACGCTATTTAAGGTTCAGTCACTGGGGTCTCCGGTCACAAATTAATGTAGAACACCGGACCGGACGCCATCTTAGGTTAGCTGCCGAGAGCTGGACGAAGACTGGTGACCAGGATGGCTTCATATGGATTAATTACTAGCTGGAAACGTCTCTGTGAACTTTGTGGATGTCTCAGGCAGCGGATTTATCGCCGATCGTGCCAGGCCGCCGTGCGAACACCTCCGGCCGGCCTGGCTACACCTCCGGCCTGGCTAGCTCCAGAGCTAACACTGGAGCTAACACGGGAGCCGGCCTTTTGAACACTGGTGACCAGGATCGCATCATGTGGATTAATTACTAGCTGGAATAGCTCTGTGGACGTCTCAGGCTGGAGCAGCGGCTGGAGCAGGAGCTGCAGATTGATCGCGCCGCCGCTCCAACACTAGCTCATGGCTTGGCTAGCAGAAGCTAGCCAGCTAGCTAACACAGGCCTGGAGCAGCTGCGGTGGCCCGCGCTGCTCGGCCCGAAAACAATCAACGCATGGCAACCTAAGATGTCGGCTTTGACCATCTCAAAGTAAGAAAATATATTTTTATTTATTCTGTAAATGTGAATAGCAATGTTTAACATTACAGTACACTACTTTACATGCTTAAATGTGTGCGCGCGCTCCGTTAGCATGATAAATAAAGGTTGAATGAATGAATGAATGAATAATTTTTTTTTTAAATATAATTTTCACCCCCTACCTACGAACGGATCGAGCTGCGAACCGTTCTTAGGTCCCGATCTCGTTCGTAACACGGGGGTTCCCTGTATATATATATATATATATATATATATATATATATATATATATATATATATATATATATATATATATATATATATAGGAAATGGATGTGAATAAGATAATTGAGTTTGACAGGTTATGGAAGGATTTTTGTGTTTTCTGTTCGGATCAGATTAATCATAGATTTAGTGTTAATTTTTTGATTGTGGTCTTAGCCTTTATCACAGACATCTCTGAACAAGAGCAGTTGAGCTTTTCTCAGATACAGGTAGTCCCCGATTTACGAGCGCTCTGATCTGCGAGGTTCCAGACTTACGAGCTGCACATTTTTGGAAAAAACGAAAAAAATACTGAGTTTTCATGTGTTTTTTCACTACAGTTAGCTAGTTAAGCATATAAACACACGTTTCCGATCATTTTTATGCACTCAAAAGTAGTTTTTAGATGAAAATAGAGTGTTTTTAGGCGCGCTAGCGAAAACCGTTCCAATTTACGAGCGGATTTCCGGATTTACGAGCGAAATGGCGGCCGTTCCAAATTACGAGATTTCCGGTTTACGAGCGCCTCGTTGTAACGGATCTCGCTCGTAAATCGGGGACTACCTGTATTGGATTAGTTAACAGAGTAGTGTAGGGCTTTTCTCCTCACAGGTGTCTATGATGAAGAAGATGAAGAGGCCTGACAACAGTTCATATTCTTTGCTAAGGTTAACACATACCAGAAATGGAGCAGAGTATATGCAATGTTTTGAAGTTTGTTAAGAGTTGATAAATCAATTTTTGGGAAATTTAAGGTTTTTTGAGAAAGTATTGGATTTATAAAGTCAAATTAAAGTCCAGTTGTTTTTTATTGAACGCCTTTTTAAAGGTATTGAATTTAACTTCATTATTCCTGCATATACCCTGTAGAGGCGTGTTTGTTGATAGGAGGGACAGTCCGCTCGGTTCTTTCTTGTTTTTATTTTTATTTGTTCGTCTTTGCATCTATTTTTGTCTTGTTTGTTTTTGTCTGTTTTATTCTTGTTCATTGTTTTTGTTTGTTTTGTCTTGTTTTTGTTTGTTACATTTGTCTTGTTTGTTTTTGTCTGTTTTATTCTTGTTCATTGTTTTTGTTTGTTTTGTCTTGTTTCTATTTGTTTGTTACATTTGTTTTATTCTTTGTTTTTGTCTGTTTTATTTTTTGTTTGTTTGTTCTGATCTTATTCTGTTTAGTTTTTATTACCATTTATATTATTGCTTATTTTATATGAGGGTTTTATATTCTGGGTGGGTAACTTAGATGTAATATTGCTGTGGGTGGGAATGTTAGAGATTTCCAATGTGTATCAAGTTTTTAATTGCATTCTCACATAGAACATATAGGATTTTGTTGACATGATGTTTGTCATGTCAAAAGGGGAATTGAAATATATTTCTATCAGTATTACATTACACCCATTATCCATCCATCCATCCATCCATCCATCCATTTTCTTCCGCTTATCCGGGGTCGGGTCGCGGGGGTAGCAGCCTAAGTAGGGAGGCCCAGACTTCCCTCTCCCCAGCCACTTGGAGCAGCTCCTCTGGGGGAATCCCAAGGCGTTCCCAGGCCAGCCGAGAAACATAGTCCCTCCAGCGTATCCTGGGTCTTCCTCTGGGTCTCCTCCCGGTGGGACATGCCCGGAACACCTCACCAGGGAGGCGTCCAGGAGGCATCCTAACCAGATGCCCGAGCCACCTCAACACCCATTATGTTCCATTATTTGTATTCACTTAATTCTGCCTTATAATGAGAAATGTGACACTAGGCAGAACGTCTTTCTCTCGGGCTTTGTTTTCACTAGGGAACAGTTACACGCCTGCACATACAACAGACATAACACTGGATGATTGACATACAGAGCTGATAGTTTGTTGACAGAAAGGAGGGTCACGTGGTAGTGTAGGTGGTTCCAGGGCGGTCCTGAAGCAGTCCAAGGCGGTTCCAGGTTCCAGGAGGCGGTGACGACATCCAGGGTTTTATAACCGTGGCCCTGCCTTTGAAGATGTGTGTGTGGACTGTGCTTGGAGTCAGGTCTGTTGGTTGCTGTAAGGTTTATTCTTATAATGTACAATAAACCTGCATAAAATTTGCACATTCGTGTCAGAGCTTCCTTCAGCCTTTTGAATTCGCAACAGAAACTAAACAGTAAGAACTCCAAGAGCAACAAAATGTTGCACTTTCCGAATGTGAACTTTCACAACTCATAAATAAGATAAACCTTTAAAAACAAGTTATTTCAGAATAACCTGAAAACATATAAAGATGTATGTTTGTTCGTCACCAGCCCACTCTTCCACCTGATTTAAGTTACTGTGCAGAAATCTGTGGAAGCCCATTTCCGTCATGAAAGAAAAAATAAAAGCCCAACAGGAAGTCATCATTTTGACATTCATAATTGCAAGACAAAAGTCATAATTTCGAGTTTTAAAGTCATAATTATGAGAATAAAAGTAATAATTTCGAGTTTTAAAGTCATATTTATGAAAATAAAAGTCATAATTTCGAGTTTTAAAGTCATAATTTAGATTTTTCCAATTTAATTCCCAAGTTCGTCCCTAATTGCCGGACACCGACTCTACAGGGATGCCAATTCCTGTCAGACACCGGTAGTTTTCCTGCATAGCACATGGATTCATTCATTCAATGTATGTCCCTCTGCCTTCAAACGTCAATTCTTTTAAATAAAGGTATGTAATATATACACATTTTCATTGCCACTTAATATGGCATTAGTATTGAAGCCCATTTCCGCTATGAAATAAAAGCCCAACAGGAAGTCATAATTAATTAATTAATTAGTTAATTATGAGACTAAAAGTCATAATTATGAATAAAAGTCATAATTATGACAGTAAAACTCATAATTATGACGTTTATTCTAGTAATTATAAAAGTCAAAATTATGACTTTAAAAGACAAAATTATGACTTCCTGGGCTTTTATTTTTTCTTTCATGGCGGAAATGCACTCCCATAGAATTCTGACGTAGAAACAAGAAAATAAAAAAATAACAGCACTCTGAGTAAATCAGTGCATAGAGCCAGTCAGTGCAGTTCATATTCATATGATGATGGAGCACACATTGAAGGCATGAGGGTTCAGTATCGTGCTCATGCAGGGACACTTCAGCTTGCGACTGCATATGGGAATCGACCCTCCAACTCTCTTGTTAAAAGATGACCGCCTCAAAAAAATAAAAATAAAAAAGTCGCATGTCTTATTGTTTTTATTTTGTATTATTAAAGAAGCTAAATAATGCACTCTCTTCAATCTGTACAAAGATTTGGTGGAGCGGTATTTGTGCTTCAGTGTGTTTTGTGTTTATTATGTCTTTATTTCTCTCTCGTTCCTTTGTTCCCCTTCTGTCAGGTCACTGCAGTGCAACACATGATATATGGGAATTGCGCCACCGCGCGGTTCACCTGAAGCATTACAATCACGCCTTTTAAGGCAAGTGAGGCGTCTATGTCTCCAGAGGCCATGCCCCTCTGGAATAAAAGACGGAGTACACCTCACGTTCGACCTCTTTTGCGCACTTCACCATTCGCTTAAACCTGAATCTTCGTGGGATTTTCTCTCTGGCTAAACTGCCTGACCGGAGGTGAGCACGCTCCCTACCTAAGGCGTCACGAGAGAGCACCATCCTGTGAACTGCTTAGTTGGCTAACTAAGCTCAGAAGAACTGCTGTTCACGGCCTGCTAGCTCCTGCTAACTTAGCCGCGCTCTCTCACTGTTAGCTCCGTCTAACTTGTTAGCTCTGTCTAACCAAGGCACCTTAGACAAACAGCACGACGGAAACTTTGACGCCTTCCCCCACCATGGCTCCTGAGAAGGCGAAGACAAAGACAAAGCACTCGGGCAGGGCTACAAGACCGGCTAGCCCCGAGTCACGGCCCTGCCCGAACAACTGCAGCTTCGTCATCGCTGCGTCGGACACCCACGAGGCCTGCCCCGTGTGCCTGGGAATGGTTCACGCTAAAGCTGCTTTAGCTAACCCAGACGCGTGCACACACTGCAGCCAGCTCCGTCTGTCTGTGAGGGAGAGGCACGTGGAGTTGGTGGCCAAGACGATGGAGAAAGCCAGCGCGACGAAAGACCTACTCCCACCCAAACCGCTCAGGCCCTCAGCTGAGCTCGAGGCCAACGCGAGGGAGGGGACCACGGACCTGTCTTGGGGTGACCAGGCGGACCTCGACGAGGAGATGGGGGACAGTTCGGCCCAGCCTAACTTCTCCAAGTTCGACTCACGTGAGCTCCTTCACTCAGATGAAGTGTCCCTCACGGCCTTGTGTGACATGTCGGACGTGGTCGACGAACAGGGAGACGATGGGGACTCCGAGGACTTCTGCAGGGAGCAACACCAGCTCAGGGCGAGACGGACGGCTCCAGCACGGCCCTGCTCAAACTGTGTTGCAGGGCAGCTGAGACTCTGAAGGTGAGCTGGCCTGAACCTCCACCTCGCCAACAACAGACCAGACTGGCTGGCAGCTACATTTTGGAAAGGTAGCAGGTTCCGGTGAGACACAAGATGCCTATGTTCCCAGACTTTCTGACCGAGCTGACCCGCTCATGGGCAGCCCCGAAAGCTCCACTCTCCCTGCCTTTGGCTCAGTTCCTGGACATTGAAAACATGGAGGCGGCAGGCCTGGCCCACATGCCGCTGATGGACGAAACTCTGGCATCGTACTTGGCGCCAAAGACTTCTAGCTCCAAGCCAACACTCCCGAGCAAACAGTGCCGCACGACAGCGCTCCAGCAGGAGAAAAGCTACTGAGCTCAAGGCCTCGTTGCACGTGCCCTCAACATGGCATCCATGCTCCAGGCCTATCAGGCTGAGAAGCTGCAGGACCTACAGCAGTCAAACTCCAAGAAGCAGTCTGCTGACGCGCTGGAGGAAACGCGCAGGACAGCTGACTTCATCCTCCGCCTGACGTGTGCTGCAGCAATCGCACAAGGTAAAGCCATGGTGGTGGCACAGAGGCATTTGTGGCTCACG
Organism: Garcialebias charrua; assembly: GCA_038048925.1. Taxonomy (NCBI): domain Eukaryota; kingdom Metazoa; phylum Chordata; class Actinopteri; order Cyprinodontiformes; family Rivulidae; genus Garcialebias; species Garcialebias charrua. Next base: position 6,140 of record JBBPBX010028190.1, read on the forward strand.
TTGACAGAGCTGCCTGAGAGCAAACGCTCCACGTTCCTCCACTAAGCTGTGGAGCCCTCAGGACTGTTTGGAGGCGCCCTGGAGAAAATTCAGCACTGCTGTGACCAGAGGCACAAACAGGAGGAGACCCTGCATGAAGGTTTGCCCAGACGGCAATTTTCACACCAGAGGGACTCCAGTGGGCACAGGAACGCGCCACAGAGACAGCATTCGCTTCCTCGTAGACCTGCTCAGAAGAGACCAACCTTGTACTCAGGTGAGCAAAGAGCTCTGCCCACCTCAGAGCCACACGGCCACGCACCACAGGGTCAGGCCTGGTCCAAGCACAGGTTCGTCCCCAGGCAAGCTGGACAGTCTGGACAGTCTGGACAGTCTAGGACGGCATCCACGAGCAGAGACAGGAAGCAGAATTTAGCCTAACTTCTCAGCTACCTCAGAACCAATCCAGGCCTCTTCACCCCAGAGGAAAAAGAAGGGCCGACTGTTTTTTTTTTACCACAGACTACATTCAAAAAGCCTAGACTGACTGGTCAACTTTGTTCAACAATGCACAAAACACTTTTTCCCATGTGTGTAATAAAGAACAATTATTGTTTTCAGACAATAAAAGCTCAAAATGTAAAAAGTGTCCTGTTTCATGAATCAGCACAAAAACACCACCTTTTCACGAAACCAGGGTCAATAAAGAGGTCACACAGTCGTTCAGCACAGCCTGTCGCCCCACCTCTAATAAGACTGAGAAAAAAACTGGGCATCATGAGTCCACATTATGTGGAACGTCTCTGTCGAATAAGCCCAATTCCACCATTAACACAACGTCCACTAGAGAGCGACACAGGCCCTCAAATGGAATCAAGCTCCCTGTCACACAGCAAGCACGTTGTAACACTCACTCCCCCTTCCCTCCTGAGTCAACTTCATATACCTTCCAGGCTCGCGCGAGAGCGTGGGCAGCTTGCGAACCCTCGCGATAGGTGATGGAAGTTGTAGTTCAGGGATAACAATTGCAGTTCTGCAGACGTCCACAACCCTTTTCCGGGGTGGTTACGTCATCGATCAGTGCAACTCGCGCCCAGACGCTGAGAGAAGAAATCAGCTTGCTTTTAAACAAGGATGCAGTCAGAATCGTCCCTCCTCAGGACGTGAACAGGGGACTTTACTGCAACTACTTCATTGTCCCGAAGAGAGGGGGTGCTCTCAGACCTATTTTGGATCTGAGACATTTGAACAGGCGACTCAGATCATACAAATTCAAAATGTTGATGCTGAGACAAGTCCGTGCGCCCGGGAGACTGGCTTTGCAGTGTGGATCTGAAATATGCTTATCTGCACATCGGCATCCGGCTGAGCCAACGGAAGTTCCTACGTTTCGCCTTCGAGGACACGCGTACGAATTCCAGGCTTTACCTTTCAGCCTGAGCACAGCCCCCCGCGTGTTTACAAAAAGCCTGGAGGCGGCGCTGTTACCCATGAGAGCTCAGGGCATCCGAGCGTTGGATTAAATTGACGACGTGCTGGTCCTGGGGACCTCCAGAGAACAGGTGAAATTACACACAGAGGGTGTGATGTCACACCTAAAATCTCTAGGTTTTGTGATAAATTCAGCAAAAAGTCACTTATCCCCGTCACAGCAAATTATTTTCCTTGGTCTGGAGTTGAACTCTGTTCTGTACAGAGCGAGGTTGCCAGAAAAACCAGTCTCAGACCTGCAACACTGCTTAGCTCTGTTCAGATTGGGCAGCACTGTGACTTTAAAATGTTGCCAGCGTCTTCTGTGCCTCATGGCAGCAGGCCACGTTTCTTTTCACCTCGGTTTGCTGAAAATGCGTGCTATCCAGATTTGGGTGAGCAGGCAGTAGCGAGGCCCCGTATCCCCACTACAAATGATGACAGTGGACTCAGCCTGCCTGGAAGCTCTGCAACCATGGAGGGACACTTCCATGATGAATAGGGGCGTCCTGCTGGGCAGGGTGCCGTCTCGAGTGTTGGTGACAACGGATGCGTCCAAGTCCGGTTGGGGCGGTCTTTGTCAAAATCAGCACGCACGGGGGATGTGGTCCCAGGTGGAGGCCCAGCTACACATAAACCAGCTGGAGCTGCTCGCTGTGTTCCTGTCGCTAAAATATTTCTACAGGAAGGGTCTGATTTCATTTCAACATGTTCTAATAAGATCGAACAACACCTGTGTGATCTCCCATGTCAACAGAGAGGGGGGTACTCACTCCCCACCCCTCCTGAGGCTGACCCAGGAGCTGTTAATGTGGTGCAGCTCACGTCTCCTGTCTCTCAGAGTGACGCACGTGCCAGGAGAGCTGAACCACGGGGCAGACGCCCTGTCGAGAGGAGTGCCCCTCCACTCGGAGTGGCGCCTGCACCCACGCATTGTGAACCAGATCTGGGCACAATACGGGAGAGCAGACGTCAATCTGTTCGCCACCAGGGAAAACGCCCACCTTGCTATTTTTCACTTCATACGGGGCATGAACACATCTCTCGGGTCAGACACGTTCGCCCACGAGTGGCCGACGACAAGGCTCTATTATGCCTTCCCCCCTGTAGCGTTAATTCAGCTGACACTGGAGCGTGTGCGCAAGGGGGGCCTCTCTCTGATCCTGGTGGCACCCAGGTGGCCAAAGAAGGCCTGGTTTGCAAAAATGATCTCACTGTTAGCAGGAACACCATGGCAGCTGTTTGCTCACAGAGACCTTTTATCACAGGCCCACGGGCAAATCTGGCACCCACGACCGAGTCTGTGGCAGTTGTGGACCTGGCCGCTGAGAGGAACAAACTGATCAACTTTGGTTTACCCAACAATGTGGTAAATACAATTCAAAGCGCACGTGCTATGTCCGCTCAGACACTTTATACACGAAAATGGCGTGTTTTTGAGCTCTGGTGTGTGGAGAAGAATATTGTGCCATATTCCTGTAATATGGCCCAGCTCCTCACTTTTCTGCAGGACCTGTTGGATAAAGGCCGCTCCTTTTCCACCATTAAGGTCTTTTTGTCAGCTTTTTAAGCATGCCACGAGGGGTGGGACGGCAAGTCTCCTGGCTCCCACCCTCTCGTGATCCAGTTCATGAAAGGAGTTATGAAAATGAGGCTTCCAAGCAGGGTCTTGGCCTCACAATAGGACTTAACTCTGGTCCTGGAGGCCCTCTGTGATCCTCCTTTTGAGCTTCTGCAGCGTGCTAAGATTGATTTATTGTCTTATAAGACTGCTCTTCTTTTAGCTTTATGCTCTGTTAAACATGTTGGGGACCTGCATGCATTGTCAGTTCACACACTATGCACTCAGTTTGCTCAGGACGGGTCAAAGGTCACTCTGCGACCAAACCCAGCTGAATAGTAAGGGTTTTTAGTATTAATGTTTTCCTGACTAAGGTTTATCAATTTTTACTAGTTTAGTGTCGAGCTGAATGATATTATGTATTCACTAAACTGGCATTGAAGTGAGAAGGGTTGTGCAATTTTGCTTTAAGGGCCCGGAATTTCTTTGAAGGACAGGGCCCGTTCTTCTAGGAAAACCCATACGGCCTTTGATGGATGGTTGCATATCTCCCTTCTCACAAACCTGCAGTTTCTTCTGAAAAAGGGTGTGAGTTGGTGTGCATACACGGATCTCAAAAATATGTTTATCAATGACAGTAGAGATGGAGCACAGCTCAGATTAGGAGCAGGGTGACCTTTTGGAAGAAGTCCTCCCAAGTTACCATGGAGTTGAAAGCATGTTTTGCTAGAGTGAGTGAAGACATGCATGCACACACGCACTCCACAAGGTATAAAAATGAACAGCGCACTTAGAGTCTTTGAAATATACTGAGAGCCTCCGATCCAGCTGTCCAGTTGTGGCTGATGTGATTTGTCACCCGAGTCGTGCGACTTACTGACTTTGTGTCATGGTGAGAATTCTTTAACATCAATGCCTAAGTGTGTGTATTTAAGTTTTACTATGGCAAGATTAAACAGACACTTTGATCTTAGCAGCAAAACTGTTTGTGTATGACTTGTACATCTGAGGTGATCGTACAACTTTGTTTGTTTTGTTGTTTTTCCTTCATTTGTCACAGTTCTCTTTAATAAATGACACATCATTATTTTTAATAGAGTCTGTGTGTGTGTGTTTTTCCTGAGCAGCTGTGCCGATCTTTCTGCGAACTTGATAAAACATTAAAAATTTGGGTTGATTTGAAATATCATAAAACATTTTGGCGTCACTCGCAGAATTATGAGGAGGACTGCACGCTGTTTAGATAAAAAAAGGAAACTATGTTTTGAAAGCAGGGGTGGGAAGTCCCCGTTCCTACCAGTGTGCAGAAGTGAAAAGTGAGAGTTGATAGAGGTGTGATTTCCTGTCATAAAATTAAGTTGTGTTGTGTTTACGATAGGGTGTGGGGGACGCTCCAATCCGTATTCAAAAAACACAAACGCACGATAAGCTGTCGAGCACGCAGCTAGCAACGGGAGAGCAAAGAAGAGAAAAATAAGTACTTTGCCAGGGTGAATAAAAAACCCTTGTTGTTGATCAGTAGTTTTGTAAGAGCAGAAGAAATGTGAGTTTTGCCTGAGGGACGGAGAAAATCAAGTGCTTTATTTTTTGACAGCTCAATTGAAGTAAAACAAAAAGAGGAGCAAGCACTTTTCTGTGTGTATGCTTATGCAAGAGTTGCAGCTGTGTGTGGGAGGTTGCACGATAAGAAGCAAGAAAGCCCAGATTAATTGTTTATGTGTACTGCTGTGTACGTAGTTCAAGAAAAAAAGAAGAGTGGTGGAGTTCGTTGAAGCAGAGTGAATCGAGTAGAACCGTGAGACGGATCTGCAGGTCAGGGGTAAAGATTGTAGTGGAAAAAGAGTGATTTGTTGGAAGACTTCAGGAACGCATGTGCCTGAAAGCAGAAGTGTGGAAAAAATAAACGGAGTGAAATGAGATTGTTGACAAGAGGCTGAGATAAGCTTTGTTCTGAAAAGAGGAAGAAAAAAAGCATGTGCGAGTTTTTGTCAATGAGTCTGGAGGAGTGTGTACACGGAGCAACCCCGCTCCCTCTGTCCGGTTGTGTATGTGAGCAGATAAAGAGGTTAAAGGTGCATCGAGCTGGTTCAGCGTCTGCCCCTTGTGTACCCATGCATGGTTTTGAGACTAGAAGAGAAAAAGGGAGCAGAGGAGGCTGGAGGAAGAATTAAGAGGAAAGAAAAAGGAGGTATTGAAAACTGAAAAGAGGGAAAAAGAGGAAGTTTAAAGAGGAGCAGTGGAGACTGATGGAGAGTGAGAGAGATCAGTGAACGCCTCCTACAGGAGGAGCTGAGAGGTAAACATCAGCTCTGAGAGAGGAGGTGGTGAGAGAGTGAAAAGACAGGGGTGGAGGAAAAGGAGAAAAACACAAAGTCACTGCTGTGATCTGGAGGAAAGCCGAGTTAAACAGGTCAAGAAGATTGGTTCAGACCACATGTATAATTAGGAGTTTATTAAAAAAAGGAGTGTACAAAAGTGCTGACTAAAGAACTTAAACAAAGTTTAAGGGGCCTGTGGTGAATAAATGCCTTTAAATATTTGGAAGCATGCTTATTTTTAAAAAAAGAGGGGGTTTTCAAGTTTTTTTCCCCTCCTTTCCAAATTTATAGAATGGATGAAACCTTTTATCAAAGAGAAGACTAATCATTGTTATTCTATTTGTCAAAAGCATTTGTTTTTTCTACAGCTTCATGCCTCTTGTATTGTCCTCGTCGTCTGTCTGATGGGACAAACTAAGGTGCGCAGAGGGCGATGGGAGTGACCAAAGCGCCTGAGACTGGTGCCTGGTATCGTGCTGGGTCATCACTTCATTGGTGCCACGGTGCTGCTGGATGTCCAAAGCACCTGAGGGTGGTGTTCACGTTCATCTGTGCCACGGTGCTGCTGGTTACCCCACCTTTTTGATGACGAGACTGTCCTGGAGGAGGACAGTGAGGGTCCTTGCCACAAAATGAACCGTGTTGAGAAAACATGGATGGCTTCAAATATCCTGTGAATCAGTCTTGCTGGTGATGTAAGCAGAAGGTGTTCAACGAATGTGACATTCCAGTACAACGAACTTATGCATCGCAACTTTAAGGTCTGTTTAGCAAAAAGATGTGAATAAAAAGACAGTTGGAAATTGCAGGTGTTATGCAAGCTGGTTCCAGAGGGTGGTGACAACGAAGGACCTTCGTGAGTGGTGAACATTTCTGATGTTCATTGATTGTTTTGGTTTTTTTAAACCTGAAGTGATGAAATATAATAATACTATAACAGCCACAGTGTGAAAGTATCATGTTTTGACCTATGACGTGCAAATATGCAGACAGCTTATAAACGGAGTGGTATATGTGCTGCAAACAGGTCGTAGTAATCCATGTTTTAACCAGAAACAGGATGTTGTGTGACTGGACAGTAAAATAGTCCTCAAAAAATACCTAGGTGTCTTTTTTCTGGATGAATATGTTGTACACTCGAGGGAGTTGGGACGACGAGACTTATTGATTGACTAATTGGCAATTTCTGCTCTCTGGATCCTTCCAAAATGCGCATTGGACGGATCCATGGTGTCAAAACTTATGATTGGATCTCATAAGTCTGACTGTCCAATTTGGTAGTGTTCGAATGTATCATACAGGGTAAAGGTTTTTTACATGCGGCTAATTCAGTGCTTTGCGTTGTGTAATTTGTGCACATGTTTTTTTTAATTGAACCGAGTAAAAGATCATATGTGTAGATTGATCTATAACACTGCCTTAGAATGAATATTGAACTTATAGTGAGACAGGTACTTATTTTGTTAATGCTTTGCTTTGTAGATAAGATCATATACTTGGATTACACTACCTTAGGATAATAATAATAATAATAATGTCATATTTTTGTCATCTGTGTATGTTTCCATACAAGACGAAATTTGACTCTGCATTTAACCCAATCACCACCAGGTGGCAGCGGGCAGCTATAGAAAGCGCACCGGGGAGCAGTTAGGATGAGATGTGCTGCTCAAACACACCACAAGTTATGCCGTGACTGGGGTTCGAACCTAGGTCCTCCGGGTCCCAAGTCCAGTTCCCTTGCCACTACACCATGAGGTGGGATATTATTATTGGGATAATGGGAACAGATTATAAGTGAGGGGGACAGAGTAAATTTGGTGTGTAGTGGTTTGCTAGATGTCCCATGAGGTGACAGGAGACATTTTTCAAAATTAGTCAGAAAATCAGAGGGTGGAATGAATAAGGGTTTTTAGTATTAATGTTTTCCTGACTAAGGTTTATCAATTTTTACTAGTTTTGTGTCGAGCTGAATGATATTATGTATTCATTAAACTGGCCTTGAAGTGAGAAGGGTTGTGCAATGTTGCTTTAAGGGCCCGGAATTTCTTTGAAGGACAGGACCCGTTCTTCTCGGAAAACCCATACGGCCTTGGATGGGTGGTTGCATATCTCCCTTCTCACAAACCTGCAGTTTCTTCTGAAAAAGGGTGTGAGTTGGTGTGCATACACGGATCTCAAAAATATGTTTATCAGTGACAGTAGAGATGGAGCACAGCTCAGATTAGGAGCAGGGTGACCTTTTGGAAGAAGTCCTCCCAAGTTACCATGGAGTTGAAAGCATGTTTTGCTAGAGTGAGTGAAGACATGTACGCATACACGCAACCCACAAGGTATAAAAATGAACAGCGCACTTAGAGTCTTTGAAGTCTACTGAGAGCCTCCGATCCCGGTGTCCAGTCATGGCTGATGTGATTGGTCACCTGAGTTGTGCGACTTCCCGACTTTGTGTCATGGTGAGAATTCTTTAACATCAATGCCTAAGTGTGTGTATTTAAGTTTTACTGTGGCGAGATTAAACAGACACTTTGATCTTAGCAGCAAAACTGTTTGTGTGTGACTTGTACATCTGAGGTGATCGTACAACTTTGTTTGTTTTGTTGTTTTTCCTTCATTTGTCACAGTTCTCTTTTATAAATGACACATTATTTGTGTCTGTGTGTGTGTTTTTCCTGAGCAGCTGTGCCGATCTTTCTGCAAACTTGATAAAACATTAAACATTTGGGTTGATTTGAAATATCATAAAACACCAGCTTATTCACCTAAAGTCCCAACTTTAAATTATAGAAGTCTGGACTTTCAATTGAACCCGACCCGTAAAGGGCTTATTTCACGGCTTTACAATCTAATGTTGAACATGATGAAGACCTCCTCACCCAAACTTAAAGCTGTATGGGAGGAGGACCTGGGCATGACCATTCCAGATGAAACATGGGCTTCTATACTTAAACTTGTTAACACAACATCTCTATGTGCACGCCATTGTCTTATTCAGTTTAAAGTGGTACACAGAGCCCACTTCTCCAAAAGCAAACTGTCTCGTATTTATCCAGAAATCACCCCATACTGTGACAAATGCAAAACTGCTGAGGCCACACTGGTTCATATGTACTGGTCCTGTCCCAGCCTTGGTCAGTTTTGGACGGATGTTTTTAAAACCCTGTCCACAATCTTCAGAGTAGAAGTAACACCTAGCCCTCTCCTTGCTCTGTTTGGTATCAGTGGTGAAGAGTTACCTCTATCAGCCTCCAAAAGACAAGCACTGGCTTTTTGTTCCTTGTTAGCAAGGCGTGCAATTCTAATAAGATGGAAGGGTGCTGCCCTTCCAACTCATAAACAGTGGTTATATGACCTTTTGTCATGCTTGAAACTAGAAAAAATAAGGTGTTCTCTTCAGCACTCTACTGAGAAATTTAATAAAATATGGGGGCCTTTTCTTGATACATTCCAAAATATACAATAATATTTCAGGTGAATTCTTTGTTTTATTTTTTTGTGCTCTCTGTTTTTGTCAGGTTTAAAGATGTAGTGTATGGACATAGGGCAGTGACCTGGATAGGAGTGAATGGGATTAATTTTTAAAGAATTTTTGTTTGTGTTTATGTATGTTGTTTAAACAGACCATACGTATAACATTTTTTGTACCCACGCTTTCTTATTTGTATGTATAAAAGGAAAAAACTTTAATAAAAAAACAGTGATTAAAAAAAGAAGTCTGGACTTTGAACAGTCAACCTTTCCTTCTTTTCCTGTTCTGTCTGCAGAACAGAGGCGTCTAAATGCACTCTGCCTGGTGCGGGCTCTGCGACATGGAGAGAATTAGCAGCTGGCGAAAATCAAATCAGTTGTTTGTATGCTTCGCTGCTCCTGTTGCAGGCAAAGCCCTGTCAAAGCAGCGCCTCTCCCACTGGGTGACGGAGGCCATTTCTAGAGCATACAGCAGCAAAGGTCAACAGGTGCCCAGTGGTGTACATGCCCACTCAACCCGAGGGTTAGCCACTTCCTGGGCCTTGTTTAAGGGCGTGTCAATAGCAGACATCTGCGCTGCTGCTAATTGGACTTCTCCTAACACGTTTATGAAATACTACAGCTTGGATGTCACAACTCATGACGTCACACAGGCTGTGCTCTCCTCAAAGGAGAGCTGAATGTACTACCGCCTGTCTGTTTGGGCCTAATGTTGCACAAAGCATGCATTTCCAGGGCGTGATGGTATGTTCCCATATATACTGTGTTGCACTGCAGTGATCTGACTGAAGGGGAACTGGAGGTTATGCACCATAACCGATGTTCCCCGATGGAAGGGAACAAAGTGCAACACTCGTTTGCCCCTCCAATGCACAAGCTCAGGCGAAGTGCTTGCAGAGGTCGAACGTGAGGCGTACTCCGTCTTTTATTCCAGAGGGACGTGGCCTCTGGAGACGTAGACGCCTCACTTGCCTTAAAAGGCGTGATTGTAATGCTTCAGGTGAACCGCGCGGTGGCGCAATTCCCATATATCATGTGTTACACTTTGTTCCCTTCCCTCGGGGAACATTGGTTATGGTGCATAACCTCCAGTTTTCTTCGTCTGCATGTTATTGTTTTAAACGAACTGTCACATTAATACAAAAACTGTGAATCTGTAATTTTCCTACAACAAAATTTAAAGGAGAAATAAACAGCTGCTCCCCTGCAGACGCACCTGTGCGGCTCGGCCTCTTTAAAGGTGGGGTCTGCGATATTTGAACACTCTGGGACTCTCTGGGACCTAGAAATATTTTCAGCGCAGAAAAGCATTCTGCTCCCTCCCCTCAGAGCCATATATGGCACAGTCCGAGCTCTGGTGAACTTGGGATCTGCTCCGCCCCCTGCTTCTGTCTGCTCAGATCCGCTGCGATATTCTGTGTTTATGGTAATGAAACCTTCTAATAAAATAAAATAAAACCATGGAGCGCTAGTCCTACATCACAAAATCCAGCAGAAATCATCAGAGGTTCACGAAGCAACGTTTGGACATGATTTAATTCGCTCGTGACTTCCTCATGTCGCTGCGCTGGTCTGGAATGTCTGGAATGCTCCACCTCCTCCTGTCTCTGCGCTCCGAAGTTCTGTGTTTATATGATAATATAACTGTTTATAAAACCACGAATCACTCATCCAACAACAGAAAATCCAGCAGAAAACAACAGAGGTTCACGAAGCAACGTTTGGACATGATTAATTCGCTCGTGACTTCCTCTTTCTGTCAGCGCTGGTCGGAATGTCTGGAATGGAATGCTCCGCCTCCTCTACATGTCCGCTCGGAGCGCTGCAAAGTTCTGTGATTATATGATAATAAAACCTTTTAATAATATTATAAAACCATGGAGCAGTTGTACAACAACAGAAAATCCAGCAGAAATCAGCAGAGGTTCACGAAGCAACGTTTGGACATGATTAATTCGCTCGTGACTTCCTCATGTCCGTCAGCGTTTCTCATTCCTGTCAGTGAAGGATGAAGCGATCACTTGACTTTTGCAAAAAAACAAAATAAAAGTCCAGCTCTGTGATGAAGAAGGGATATTTAATAAATTTGTGTCACATACAAAACAGTCCTGCATCGCTTTGCAATCCTTTGAATGAGAACGAGCTGCGGCTGGGACAGGTGGGGGCGTGGGTTGGGGCGTGACAAACAACTCTGTTTTTATTGGCTGTCAGTGTCCTGGTCACTCTGTGTTTTCAGTGTTTTTATAAATGCTGATAGAGAAGCAAGGGGACTATAGTTTTTTTCAGAGATTACTTTGTCTAACATCAGTTTGTCAGTAGATAGTGACTGAGTGAAGAAATATGTTAAAAATATATTGTTTGAAAAGTTACAGACTACATTACAATCTTACATATATAGCTTTAAGGACTAATTAGTTTCACCTGTGCAGGATTTTGCTGACGCAGCCGTGGCTGACGCGCAGGCGCCGTGAGATGTCGCAGGGACGCTCGCCGCGCTGCGCGAGCTCCACGATGCGCTGCCTCAGCTCGTGCGGTAACGGTCGGCCGTTGATGAAGACCCCGCCGAGCTGGTTCACCCCTCCGGGTCCTGAGAGCAGGAGACCCAGTTCAGAAGGAGCCACTTTTAATGGACTGAGTTCGGGTTTAATACTTACCGCGCAGAACTGCGAGCGGAACCAGGTTCAGGTCCAATTCCATCACAAACCTCCGACTTAAAAAAAAAAAAAAGAGTCCAGCGTCCGGTTGGGGGCCTATTTATTTTTGGCAAATATATCATAAATCCGTAAATTAAGTGACAAAATGAATTAAAGACAGAAAAAAATTGTTACAGGTAACTTTGGATCTGCTGAGCATCTGCAAGAGTCTGAGCAGTCAGAGGAGGAGCAGTACAAACAAGGAGGGGTGCGTTCAGGGTCCTGACTTGTCATTTAGTCTGGATGTTTCATTAAAACAGGCTAGCTTTTCTATTGTCTAAATGATAACATTTAGTGCATAAAGCAATATATTCAACTGGTAATAATTTAGAACTACAGTAGTTCCTATTATTGCTGGAATAACTTAAAAGGTATGCTGTGCAAGAATTCACAGCTTTAGATCCATCTACAGCTGATATGAAATATTTTACAGCATAAATATATATATTACAGCTTAAATCAAAAGTATCTGCTTTTTGAAGCTTTTGAAAGTTAGTAGCAAATCAGGTTTTAAATTACATGAACCTTTGCAGGGACGTGCAGGGGGGGGGGGGCCTTGAGCACCTGCCCCTTTTGCACCTTGCCCCCAAGTGCCCTTAAGGTCAATTTTTTATTTTTTTTATTTCCTATTCCTAAGCCCTCTTCTGACACATAACATGTACCGGTACTAAGATTATTTTTTATTATTTTTATTATTATTATTATTTTTGTATTTTGCAAGAAAAACAACATAATAAGCCCTCCGGTCACGTACCAACACTACATTCCCCACAATGCAACAGTAGTAGTAGGGGTGGGGCCAATCCGATCCGGAGGCGTGTCTCATGAACCCAGAGTAAGAAGACCTGCCTCGAGTGTGTAGCACTTTAGCTAACAGCTAGCCAACTTTTCATCGTAACATGTCTGCTGTGTGGAAGTATTTTACGCTAAACACTGCAAGACAGCAACGTGCAATGTCTGCAGAGCCATAGTGCCACATTAAACCGCGGTCAAGTTAGTTTTACGTTGGACATTCGAGCTCCGGGGCTTCAGCGGGACGCCACTCTCGCTTAAACGAATCGGGGAGACCAACCGTTGCCAGCTGCGTCCAGTCCGACCCGCTGTCTGACCGTCTCGTAGGACGGACAGGTGGAGAGCGGCTGACCGAAATCAGAGCCCCCGCCCCGGATTGAACAATAAAAACACACCGCTGAAGCCACGGAGCTCAAATGTTCACCGAGAAGTTGCTAAACTTCATAATAATTAATGACCAACAGCTGTCAGCTGTAGATAATGAAGGATTTCACAGCTTGATACTTGCAGCCAACAGTAAACAATCATTAAAAAACACATTAATCTAAAATCATAAGAAAACTATTTAAAAAAAAACATGAACAGTTACATTATAAAACAATGTAAAATACTAAAAACAGGAACATGTCTGTGTTTGTTTATGCCAAGAACTTAGCAGATGTAAAGCTATTTAATATTGTATTTAATTCATTTATTCATTCATTTAAAAGAGACAACATAAAACAAATTAATCAAAAAGAAAACATTGAATGAAAAGAGTGCAGAAAAAAAAAAAACATATCACCCCCTTAAAATAATCATTGAACCAGTCCGGCCCTTGGCTTGTAGCAAATTTGTTTTTTGGCCCTCCATGTATTTGACTTTGACACCCCTGGCTTATGCAATAGGGAGCACATCACCCGTCCAAAACATCGCCCGTCCAAAACCTATCATCTCTCCATAATGGATATATGTCCAATCTTCTAACTTCCTTTGCTGCATAATGTACATTGCATTTATTCTAGCGTTAGGTAAAAGTATCTTGAAGGAGAATAGCACTTAAATAAAAGTCCAACAAGAATATTCATTTAGATTTAAAAATAACTCACCCTGAACTACCATAATAGATATAATGTATGTAATAACCAATCAAGTTGCTTCTGTCCAAAGCGTACAAATTAAGGGGGAAAAAAACCTCTATCCAGACTTTAAGTAAGTTTAGGTTCTGGTTCGCAGAGTATGGAGTTTATTTGTTTCACAATTAGTAAATGAAAAAAAAAACTAACCTCAGTTGAGTAAAATAAAATTGTAATCAAAACTTTTGGAATTGTAATGATTTCTTTTTTTTTTAAACAAAAACTTTTGTTTAAAAAACTTTTTTAAAATTAAATAACTAATTTTTCTCTCGTGAACTTAAAAAGTTATTTGCAAAACATAAACTTTTTTTTTTTAAATATAATTTATTTTTATTATTACACACAAACAAGGACAATAAACAAACAAATATAATATAATTTTTATTTTCAATCGAGAAGGATGTGCCAATCATTCACAGTGAGGTCATTGACATTGTTCGAGACATGACCAACAGAAAACTGCTGCTGTGAACAGAAGAGAACAAAAATAGCAAAAATGCTTAAAAGTTGGAAGTTTGTTTTTAAACAGTTAAATCACCATGATGGAAAAAAAGATTTTGGATAATAATCTTATATTCAGTTTGGGGGGAAAAAGAAAGGCAAGAGACTGAAATAAATAAGAGCCACACATCCAGGCTGTCATATTGTTAAGTTTGCAGATGATACAGCTGTGGTGGGATGCATCACAGATAATGATGAATCCAGCTACAGACAGGAGGTGGAACATCTGGAGAGCTGGTGCAAAGAGAACAACCTTCACATGAATGTGAAGAAGACGAAGGAGATGATTGTGGACTTCAGAAGGAACAAACACACCCACACCCCACTGTATATAGGTGGATCTGCGGTGGAGGTGGTCTCCAGCTACAAGTACCTGGGTGTACACTTGAATGATAACCTCAGCTGGAGCAATAACACCACCAGCCTGATCAAGAAAGGTCATCAGAGACTCTACTTCCTCAGACGGCTGAGACGAGCTGGTCTGAGAAGCTCAGTCCTCACCTCGTTCTACAGGTGTGCAGTGGAGAGCGTCCTGTGCTCCAGCATCAACGTGTGGCATGGAGGCTGCACAGTTGCAGAGAGGAAAGCTCTACAAAGAGTGGTGAAGGCTGCACAGAAGTCTGTGGGAGTCAGTCTCCCCACCATCACAGACATTTACACCTCCAGATGCAGAAAAAGAGCCACCTGCATCATGAAAGACCTCACTCACCCAGCACACTCACTCTTTGCACCACTCCCCTCGGGACGGAGGTTGAGGAGCATCAAATGTAGAACCACTAGACTGAGGAACAGCTTCTACCCTGAGGCTGTCAGACTCATGAATAAATAAATAATAAGAATAAACACTGCAAAATGTCACATCATGTTGATACTGATCTGTTTCTTGTTGCTGCGTTCATCTGTGACTATCTGCGTTCATCTGTGACCATCTGCTCATGTTCGTGCTGCTGTTTATAATGATGTTTTTCTACTACATTAGGGCTTAGTGTATTACTAGCTGATGTCTCTCTTAGTTAATCCTAGATGTTATTATTGTTTTTCTCTTGCATTTGTTGTTGGATGTAACTGGGACCCTGTGTACATAATCTCGTTTTCAACACATGTACTACATGCGGTGCAAATGACAATAAATTCTCTCTGACTCTGACTCTGACTCTGACATTGGCCTCCACTTAACACAGAGAAGATGTGACAATGAGGAAAAAAGAGACGAGAAACTGACAAGAAAAAAAGAAGAGGAAAGATTGAAGAAAATGTATATAGGTACTTACAAAATACACTAAGACACAAATAGAGATATATAAATGTTGGTGGTCAGTTAGTCTCAGTAGGCTTTTCTCATGGTGACATGAGAAAAGCCTACTGAGACAGCTGTTGGTCAATTCAATTTTTGCTTTTTGCTTTTTTTTCTGTAGTTCCACATTAAAGTTTGATGCAGCTCTGCTTTTCTGAATGGACCATCTTCATCTCCACTGCAAGTGTAGCAAACCAGGCAGCTCTTTCTTTTATAGATTACAGTACACTAAAAAGTTGCATTGTGTCCTTGTTTTTCAATTTTGTAATTTATCATTGTTTATTAAACTCTGAAAGCTATGTGACTTTGTTAATATTCTGTCCTAAAATGCGGTTAGATCATGTGGTGTGGACTCCAAAGTGCTTTACAAATAAAATGGTATGGTATGGTATGTGCCCCCCTTTTTTTTGAGCACCTGCCCCTTTAGTGGGCTCTGCACGTCCCCGAACCTTTGTATGAATCCTTTGTAAAACAAACAAAAAATCATTTTGAATCTATAGCACTCTAGAAACGTGTTTGTTCGAAATGTATAAAAAAGTCAAATTAGATTTTTTAAAATCAAATTCAAAATGTTATTTTAAGTACATATAATTTCAGCCACAAAATATTTTTGATTTGGTGTGATCAACGTCTACAAAAGCGTACGTGCGCTTACTGTATTTTGTCTCATTCGGGACGAGAGGCAGAGTTTATTTTTTGTTGTCCAACTTTTTTTTTTCCGGTGTTGCGTCGAAACGCCGGGTAACCGCTTCAACCACACTGCCACGGTAACTTGTCTACGATTCGTGAAGGGAACGTTGTCTTTATAATATCATCTGAAATGGGGACAACGCTGAGGACAGACTCGAAATTAAACTGTGCGCTATGGAAAAGCGTTTCTGTATGAAAAAAGTCTTAACTTAGTGTTTCGCGTTTAGCTAACATTGCATGCTATCTCTGCACCATGTGTAGCTTGACTATATAATTAATGTTTTTTACGAAACTACTCAAATTTATTTTAATGAAAATGCTTTTGAAACACAGACTATGATGATCCGTTCGTTTAAAAGTGCTCGTGCAAATGAAGACGTAAACGCCGCGGATTAGCTGCAGTACAGACAGTCGCCGCTGGGTGCCGCTGTTCAGTTTCAGGTTGTGTCGTACTCCATCATGAAGAAAAATCAAGTTCACGATAAAGAATGGACCAAAGAAGATTTTTTCTTCATTGAGGACTATGGGGCTTCAGACTGGGAGGAAAAGTTTAAGTATCACTCTCGGAAACGACACAAAACCAGCAGTAAACAAAGTGCACAGCTCAGGGAAAGCTCTCCTCCTCTCCTCCTGACTTTCCCCATCACTTCTGGAAAGACACAGCAGGACATCAGTAGTGTCTCCAGTGATGATTTACAAGAGGAGGAGGACAGTAACCAGTCCATAGAGGACTGGATGATCCTGGGAGGAGAGGAGCAGGAGGACTCCAACATCCTGCTTAATCTACATTACTGGAGCAGCTCTGAAGACGAGTTTGGAGCTAAAGGTTAGACCATGCAACAAAAACAACATCTGTGTGATCATTATTTGCCTTATTTCGGTTATGTAAAAGGAAAACAAAAGTTTATTAATAAAGCAGAAGTCAAAAACAGACATACAAAACTCAGTCAGGAATAAAATGTATGTATTGGAAAACTTTACAAAATAAAACTAAACATTCTTGAAGGACCCGCCTTCATTTTATGTCTGACTTGTAGACTTAGATCATTTTAGGTTGAAGTTTTAGTCAAGCCTCCCTGGTAAGGTCTATTCAGGGGTTCTGGAGAGGAGGGTCCGTCGGATAGTCGAACCTCGGATTCAGGAGGAGCAGTGTGGTTTTCGTGCTGGTCGTGGAACACTGGACCAGCTCTACACCCTCAGCAGGGTCCTGGAGGGCGCGTGGGAGTTTGCCCAACCAGTTTACATGTGCTTTGTGGACTTGGAAAAGGCATTCGACCGCGTCCCTCGGGGGGTTCTGTGGGGGGTACTCCGGGAGTATGGGGTACCAGGCCCATTGATATGGGCTGTTAGGTCCCTGTACGACCGGTGTCAGAGCTTGGTCCGCATTGCCGGCAGTAAGTCAGGCTCGTTTCCAGTGAGAGTTGGACTCCGCCAAGGTTGCCCTTTGTCACCGATTCTGTTCATAACTTTTATGGACAGAATTTCTAGGTGCAGCCAAGGTGTTGAGAGGATCCGTTTTGGTGGCCTTAGAATCACTTCTCTGTTTTTTGCAGATGGTGTGGTCTTATTGGCTTCATTGGGTCGTGATTTACAACTTTCACTGGAGCGGTTTGCAGCCGAGTGTGACGCGGCCTGGATGAGGATTGGCTCCTCCAAATCCGAGGCCATGGTCTTGAGCCAGAAAAGGGTAGAGTGCCCTCTTCGGGTCAGGGGTCCTGCCCCAAGTGGAGGAGTTTAAGTATCTCAGGGTTTTGTTCACGAATGAGGGAAAACTGGAGCGTGAGATCGATAGGCGGATAGGTGCAGCATCCGCAGTGAAGCGGGCGCTGTACCGGTCTGTCGTGGTGAAGAGAGAGCTGAGTCAAAAGGCAAAGCTCTCAATTTACCGATCGATCTACGTTCCCACCCTCATCTATGGTCATGAGCTTTGGGTTGTGACCGAAAGAACGAGATCTCGGATACAAGCGGCTGAAATGAGTTTTCTCCGCAGGGTGTCTGGACTCTCCCTTAGAGATAGGGTGAGAAGCTCAGTCATCCGGGAGGGACTCGGAGTAGAGCCGCTGCTTCTCCACATCGAGAGGAGCCAGTTGAGGTGGCTCGGGCATCTGGTTAGGATGCCTCCTGGACGCCTCCCTGGTGAGGTGTTCCGGGCATGTCCCACCGGGAGGAGACCCAGAGGAAGACCCAGGACACGCTGGAGGGACTATGTTTCTCGGCTGGCCTGGGAACACCTTGGGATTCCCCTGGAGGAGCTGGCCCAAGTGGCTGGGGAGAGGGAAGTCTGGGCCTCCCTACTTGGGCTGCTACCCCCGTGACCCGACCCCGGATAAGCAGAAGACAATGGATGGATGGTTTTGGTCAAACCTTGAAAATAACGTTGCATGCAATTTTGGTTATTTTGGTGTTGGGGTTAGAAAAAAACCATACTCGTTTGCCTTTCATTGTAAGGAAACAAAAATATTAGCCTACATTTACCATACCATTTTATTTATAGAGCACTTAAAACAGCGACAAGGCCAACCAAAGTGCTGTACAAACAACAGGCAACACATAGGCAACATACAAAATGAAGTAAAAAACAGAACATAGACATAAAACCATCGCAGATAATAAATATAATGACCAAACACAGATCAGCTGGTGTTGAAAGCAACAGAATAGTAATGGGTCTTTAAACAGGATTTGAAAACCGAGAGGGAGGTGGCCTGTCTGACGAGCAGAGATAACTTGTTCCAGAGTCTTGGGCCTGCTACAGAGAAGGCCCTGTCACCTCTGCGTTTAAGACGAGATCCTGGAACTGTGAGAAGTAACTGGTCCGCTGACCTCAGAGAACGTGGTGGGGCATACGGCTGTAGCAAATCGGAGCGATGGGGGTGGCGAGACTGTTCAGCGATTTGTAGACATACAGGATAATTTTGAACTGCATTCGAAGATGAACCGGTAGCCAGTGCAAGGAGGCCAAGACTGGTGTAATGTGCTCTCTTTTGCCTGTACTGGTTAAAAATCGGGCTGCTGCGTTCTAGACCAGTTGTAGTTGTGCAATGGTGGTCTGACTGATACCAAACAGGAGTGAATTGCAATAATCAAGCCTAGATGTAATGTAATGTAATTTATAATCAAGTACTTTAGTTACATATTTTATTTGACTGTATTTTCTTTCACAGACATGTCAGATGAGATATCAGTACCAGACATCTGGGCCATATCAGATAAAGATAAGGTAACTTTCGATAACCAGTATAAAAAAAAAAACATGTTTCCACTTCATCTTAGCTAAAGAATGAAAGGAAATGTGTGTAAAATATTGTGTCTTGTTTAAAACTGTACCTTGATTATTATTTTTTTTTTTAATGTTTTTTTTTCTCATTATGTTTAGTACGGTACTGCTGAGTCTTTGGCTTTTCGCTATTTCATCCCTGGTCGCTCGCCAATCTGTTACTTTTGCAAGAAGGCGGGACATTTTGCCAAATATTGCACCTCTCGAAAGGTACAAGAACTCATGTCCCTAACATCCAACATTATTATCATATTATAATCATTATTACAACTTTGTCTTTCAACAGAAAAGTCCTGCTTGTGTCCTTTGTGGTATCCGGGGACACATCCAGAGGGACTGTCCATGTCGTCTATGTCCTCACTGTGGATTACCTTGTCATGGCCTCGACCCGTGCAGAGTGCCTCCGGTATGGAACCAACACTGCCAGCGCTGTGGGACAATGGGCCACCTGACAGATGTGAGTCAGCCATCGGTTTCTAGAACAAACTGCTTTGACTGTCTTGAGTTCTTGTTGCAGACGTCTGTCAGTTTTTTTGACAGGTTCTGCAGTCTCAGAAGTGTTAGTGAGCCCAGTTTATGAAGTGCTGTTCTGCTGCTGCAAAGAACTTATCTTCAGTGAAGCTGCACCTACCGTAGTTTGTTTCTGTGCGATACACAAAGGAAAAATCATTCCTCCTTTTGTTTTCTGCAGGCCTGTCCAGATACGTGGAGACAATATCACTTGACAGTAAGTTGTTTTTTTGTACACTTTGTTTGTCTTAGCTTCTTTCAAGACTGTAATCGGGTCACAGATCGATCAATGAAATGATAAAATCTCAGGCTCTGTTCGACCCTGGCACCAGTATGGATGAATTAGTCTCACATGAACAGCTTTAAGTATGTTGTGTAAACAGCTGGTGTTAAAATGCATCTGGAGGAAACCAACCTCAGGTACCTGCTTAACATTCAAATAAACAAAAAAACCATGCCACGCAGTGGATCATTGGTGAGCAACAAACAGGATATCAGCAGGTTTACTGATGCTTCTCGAAAAGTTCAAATACATCTGCTCTATTTTAAAGACCGTGTAAAGTGAATTTCAACATTTTCTTAAATAAACATTATAAATGTGATAATTGTAATGTTGTAAATGAGTAAAAAGTCTCAAAATTGTAGCTCAATTAATTTTGAAGTTATACATGAAACTGTGTATAAAGACATGTGTGTTTCAGGATTTTTTAGGCGTGTTTTAAACGGGACCGCGTTTCGTCACGCGGTCCTCATTAGTATAGCCCCACCCCCTGCTGCTCCAGTCATATAAATTGTTCTTCGCATGGGTGGAGCCGTTCACTCGCGACTCGCAGATAGCATCAGATAGCAATAGCATAGATATTTTGTTCATTGTTAGCTAGCTAATCAATTATGCCTCGTTCCTGCATCTTCCCTGGATGTTTTAATGGTCAGGGCACCTGCTACTGACCGTCTCCCTCCTCAGCCTCCGGACACCGCCGCCGCCTTTCCTGTTTCTTTTCTTTCTTTTTTTTATTGCTAAGCCTGTGCCCTACAAGTTCACAAGCTCCTTTTTTGCTAAGAAAATGCGACAGGTCCATTGCATACTTAGTTATCAACGTGATTACTCTTTATTTTAATCACCAACACAGCCCCCGCATGCGATGTGTCGGGTCGGACCGGGTGCAGCCGCGCGAGTCCGCTCATCTTCTAAACACAGAACAGCGGAGTTATGAATTATAGTTGTGTCCTCAACTTTTAAAATAAAACCAGAGTTGTTTGTGCACTAAAAACAGCGTAACTCTTGGAAAAAGGAGCAAACAGAGCAGGTTTACTGATGAACCTGTCTTCCTCCTCCACACACAGTTCAGCTCTGAGCGAGAGGGTCCTCCTACTTGCTCTGAGCTGCAGAACTGCGCTGAAACCACGCCCACGCGCTGACACGCCCCCACCGTTCCAGACCCTGGGAAAATCATGTTTTTTCCTTATATTTGAGACTTAATTTTATAAGGTAAACAATGTTTTTAATCAGTCAGATTTATATGGGTGATTAATAACACATATTTATGCCGTGTGACAAACTCAAAACACAAATTTAATTTTACTTTACACGGTCTTTAATAATTAGACAAAGTTCAGATTCACCTGAGTTGGACTTTTGTGGAGTAATTTTAGCCTACACAACTTTTAATAATATTGCAGGAATAATATGAAATATGTAAATGAGCATAAAACGATTTGTGTCAGAGCAAAGACTGAAAAATTTAACCTATAAAACTCCACCGCAGTAACACTGACCCATCAGCTGTTTTCTACACAGCTGCACTGACCGTAACCACAGCACATCGTCACCGTTGCAGCAGGTGAACATTTACGACATAATGCTGCTCAGATTTTTCTGTGACTGACGGCACATTTTACTATACAATGATAATAATAATATATTTTATTTGTACAGAGCTTTTCTAAATACTCAAAGACACCAAGTGAGTGCAATCAGTAAAAAAAACAACAACAACAACGTAATAACTAAAGAGAAATTACCATTACAGCGACTAGTAAACCACTGATTGGTAAAACATTGACAAAATTGCATTTTTATTTTTATTTGTGAAAAACTTTTAGCCTGAAAAGACATTTTAAAAAGTATCTTCAGAATACTGGTAATCACAATAATTGGTGTTTAACCCTCTTTGCAATGGAGCTTTTTTATGTTTAATCTGTTATTTTTCTAGGCTCTCGTTAGGGGCTGTTCTATGGGGCGGCACAGAGTGACTGTTTTCACTGTAAAAAAATAAAATAAAACTTTCCACCCTATTTAAGCTGGTTAATATATTTGTGTATATTTTTATGAAATTTCCATAGTCATAAGCTTTACAGAACTTCCGTCTTTATCTGCACGTACCCGTTTGAACTTCTCACACACCTCTCTTGATTTTTTAAATGGCTTCACCCACCTACTGGACCAGGAAGTTTCATCAGTGGCAGAGACGGGTTTCAAGGTGGTCTTTGAGTAGCACGCGTTAGTGCATGGACAAATAACTTGAATTCATTCAGCAACCAAAAACAACACCATCTGAAACATCATGCCCCACATTTGCCAACCCAAGAAAACAGTGTGTCACTGGGTCTGGTAGCTGGTTCAGCTGATGGTCCTGCTGTGGGTCTCAGAAGGACTCGCATTCAGACCACTTCAGTAAAAGAAACCAGAACTCCTCTGGAGGTCGGTCTCACTGAAAACAGTGTTGATGTATGTTGAGAGCGTTCACACCTGTATTTAGCGCCATCCAGATGTGATCATATTGCTTTGGACAGATGTTAGTTCCAGGTCTGAACGAGTCTGAGTGGACACAAGGAAAAGCCTGGTGGCTCGGACAGTTAATCATTCATGATTTTCAAACTGGATTTATTGACGTATGTTAAAATTTACATAGAGAAAATCAACAAACGTTAATTTGCAACTTTTTAAACGAGCTTTGACGTTTTGTTTTCAGGTGAGTTCGGAGGTTCCGTTCAGGCCAAGAACTGTCTGCAGTACTCATGCTCATTGTTACAACTGCTCTAAAAGAGGACATTATGGCTATGTAAGTAATGAATAATAACCACTTTCCTCCTTATTTCACCCTCTTTTCAGTTTCTTTTTATTTATTTATGTAATTCTCTGCTTGCTCTGGGTCTGAATGTTTGTATCAGGAATGCACAATGAGGAGGATGGTCAGTGGTACCTTTCATTCTCTGCCTTACGTCTGCCACTATGACACGGTGGAGGACCTTCTGCAGCATGGTACCAGAACGCACACAGGAACTAAAGGTGACAAAAGTTGGTTTTATGTAGACTACGCAGTATGACGATCCAAAACTAATGATTTTCAACTCATCATAATGGCATGATTTGTGATTTAATTATGGTTAACTAAAACTTGCTACTCAGTACGACTCTTTATTAGGAAAGTTTAATATTAATGTGTTTTTTTTAGATCTTGTGAGTGCTGGATCCTGTCCTGCAAAAGCAGAGGATTATTGTGAGAAAAACGGGAGGAGTAGGAAGAAGCAAGAGGCAAGCGGAAGGAGGAAGACGTGGCCTGAAAGGCGCAGAGAAAGGCGTGAGGTGAAGCAATTGAGAAGGGAGGCCAAGGTCCGGCGGGAAGGAGGAGGACTTTTAAGGAGGTCTCGCAAAAAATCTGATGAAGTTTGCCCCGCGGACCCTTTCAGAAACGGACACTTTATTTCTCCTCCAGAGAAAAAGAAGAAGGAGAAAGATGAGAAGGAAAGCAGCAGAGTGTAGAGCTGGAAGAAAAGAGCTGGGATTAAACACGGGGATTTGTGTCCTCATCTTGACTTGGACCCTGTAAGTGAAAACTGGAGGTTATGCACTATAACCAATGTTCCCTGAGGGAAGGGAACAAAGTGCAACACAGAATATATGGGAATTGCACCACACGCGGTTCACCTGAAGAATTACAATCACGCCTTTTAAGGCAAGTGAGGCGTCTACGTCTCCAGAGGCCACGCCCCTCTGATATAATAGACAGAGTACACCTCACGTTCGGCCTCTGCAAGCACTTCGCCTGAGCTTGTGCATTGGAGGGGCAAAAGAGTGTTGCACTTTGTTCCCTTCCCTCGGGGAACATTGGTTATGGTGCATAACCTCCAGTTCCCCTTCAGTCAGGTCACGGCAGTGCAACACAGTATATATGGGAACATACCATCACACCCTGGAAATGCATGCTTTGTGCAACATTAGGCCCAAACAGATAGGCGGTAGTACGTTCAGCTCTCCCTTGATGAGAGCACAGCCCGTGTGACGTCATGATTTGTGACATCCAAGCTGTAGTATCTTATAAACGTGTTAGGAGAAGTCCAATTAGCAGCAGCGCAGATGTCTGTTATTGACACTCCCCTAAACAAAGCCCAGGAAGTGGCTAACCCTCGGGTTGAGTGGGCATGTACACCATTGGGCACCTGTTGACCTCTGCCGCTGTATGCTCTAGAAATGGCCTCTGTCACCCAGTGGGAGTGGCGCTGTTTTGACAGTGCTTTGCCTGCGACAGGAGCAGCGAAGCATACAAACAGCTGATTTGATTTCCGCCAGCTGCTAGTTCTCTCCATGTAAACACGCAGAGCCCGCACAGGGCAGAGCGCGTTAAGACGCCTCTGTTCTGCGGACAGAACTGGAGGAGGAGGAAAGGCTGACAGTTCAAAGTCCAGACTTCTGTAATTAAGAGTTGGGACCTTAGGTGAATAAGCTGGGTTTAGTCGCAGAGTGACCTTTGACCTGTCCTGAGCGAACTGAGTGCATAGTGGGTGAACTAACAATGCATGCAGGTCCCCAACACGTTTAACAGATCATAAAGCTAAAAGAAGAGCAGTCTTATAAGACAATAAATCAATTTTAGCACTCTGCAGAGGCTCAAAAGGAAGATCACAGAGGGCCTCCAGGACCAGAGATAAATCCCACTGTGGGGCCAGGACCCTGCTCGGAGGCCTCACCTTCATAACTCCCTTCATGAACCGGATCACGAGGAGCCGGGAGACTTGCCACCCCACCCCTTGTGGCATGCTGAAACAGCTGACAAAAAGACCTTAATGGTGGAAAAGGAATGGCCCTTATCCAACAGGTCTTGAAGAAAAGTGAGGAGCTGTGCTATGTTACAGGAGTATGGCACAATATTCCTTTCCACACACCAGATCTCAAAAACACGCCATTTTCGTGCATAAAGTGTCTGAGTGGACACAGTATGTGCGTTCTGAATTGTATTTACCACATTGTTAGGTAAACCAAAGTTGATCATTTTTTTCCTCTCAGCAGCCAGGCCCACAACTGCCACAGGCTCGGTCGTGGGTGCCAGATTTGCCCGTGGGCCTGTGATAGAAGGTCACTGTGAGCAGGCAGCTGCCACGGTGTTCCTGCTAACAGTGAGACCAGCTCTGCAAACCGGGCCTTCTTCGGCCACCTGGGGACCACCAGGATCAGAGAGAGGCCCCCCCTGCGCACACGCTCCAGCGTCGGCTGAATTAACGCTACAGGGGGAAGGCATAATAGAGCTTTGACGCCGGCCACTTGTGGGCGAACGCATCTGACCCGAGAGATGTGTTCACGCCCCGTATGGAGTGAAACATAGCAAGGTGGGCATTTTCCCTGGTTGCGAACAGATCGACGTCTGCCCTCCCGTATTGTGCCCGGATCTGGTTCACAATGCGAGGGTGCAGGCGCCACTCTGAGTGGAGGGGCACTCCTCTTGACAGGGCGTCCGCCCTGTAGTTTAGCTCTCCTGGCACGTGCGTCGCTCTGAGTGACAGGAGACGTGAGCTACACCGCATTAACAGCTTCTGGGTTAACTTCAGGAGGGGTGGGGAGTGAGTACCCCCTTCTCTGTTGACATAGGAAACTACACAGATGTTGTCCGATCTGATTAGAACATGTTGGCATGAAATCAGACCCCTCCTGTGAAAATGTTTTAGGGTCAGGAACACGGCGAGCAGCTCCAGCTGGTTTATGGGCAACTGGGCCTCCGTCTGGGACCACACCCCCTGTGCGTGTTGATTCTGACAAAGACCGCCCCAACCGGACTTGGAAGCGTCCTTCGTTACTGTTACGACCGTAAACAGCCACAACATACAAAGTGGACACTGACACAGAAAAATAATTAAAACAAATTTTATTGAACCTAAAATAAAAGCTTGGATTGGCAGACTGGGGTGGTGGTTCCTCTATTCAAAAAGGGGGACCGTAGGGTGTGTTCCAACTATAGGGGGATCACACTCTTAAGCCTCCCTGGTAAGGTCTATTCAGGGGTTCTGGAGAGGAGGGTCCGTCGGATAGTCGAACCTCGGATTCAGGAGGAGCAGTGTGGTTTTCGTCCTGGTCGTGGAACACTAGACCAGCTCTACACCCTCAGCAGGGTCCTGGAGGGTGCGTGGGAGTTTGCCCAACCAGTTTACATGTGCTTTGTGGACTTGGAGAAGGCATTCGACCGCGTCCCTCGGGGGGTTCTGTGGGGGGTACTCCGGGAGTATGGGGTACCAGGCCCTTTGATATGGGCTGTTAGGTCCCTGTACGACCGGTGTCAGAGCATGGTCCGCATCGCTGGCAGTAAGTCAGGCTCGTTTCCGGTGAGAGTTGGACTCCGCCAAGGTTGCCCTTTGTCACCGATTCTGTTCATAACTTTTATGGACAGAATTTCTAGGCGCAGCCAAGGTGTTGAGAGGATCCGTTTTGGTGGCCTTAGAATCGCTTCTCTGTTTTTTGCAGATGATGTGGTCCTATTGGCTTCATCAGATCGTGATCTACAGCTTTCGCTGGAGCGGTTTGCAGCTGAATGTGATGCGGCCGGGATGAGGATCAGTTCCTCCAAATCCGAGGCCATGGTCTTGAGCCGGAAAAGGGTAGCATGCCCTCTCCGGGTCGGGGAGGAGGTCCTGCCCCAAGTGGAGGAGTTTAAGTATCTCGGGGTCTTGTTCACGAATGAGGGAAAACTGGAGCGTGAGATCGATAGGCGGATAGGTGCAGCGTCCGCAGTGAAGCGGGCGCTGTACCGGTCTGTCGTGGTGAAGAGAGAGCTGAGTCAAAAGGCAAAGCTCTCAATTTACCGATCGATCTACGTTCCCACCCTCATCTATGGTCATGAGCTCTGGGTTATGACCGAAAGAACGAGATCTCGGATACAAGCGGCTGAAATGAGTTTTCTCCGCAGGGTGTCTGGACTCTCCCTTAGAGATAGGGTGAGAAGCTCAGTCATCCGGGAGGGACTCGGAGTAGAGCCGCTGCTTCTCCACATCGAGAGGAGCCAGTTGAGGTGGCTCGGGCATCTGGTTAGGATGCCTCCTGGACGCCTCCCTGGTGAGGTGTTCCGGGCATGTCCCACCGGGAGGAGACCCAGAGGAAGACCCAGGACACGCTGGAGGGACTATGTTTCTCGGCTGGCCTGGGAACGCCTTGGGATTCCCCCAGAGGAGCTGTTCCAAGTGGCTGGGGAGAGGGAAGTCTGGGCCTCCCTACTTAGGCTGCTACCCCCGCGACCCGACCCTGGATAAGCGGAAGAAAATGGATGGATGGATGGAAAATAAAAGCCACTTCAAGCTAGCAATGTCCTCCCAGATTTCTCACCAGGACTGGAGCGTCCTCTCCTAGATCAGTATCCAAAGGAATAGAAAATTAAGAAAAAGTACAAACAAATGTTGGACTGGTGAGTGTGGCCAAAAAGAATAAAACGCCACCCAGTCAGACCCAATCCTGTACAGGACTGTCGTGTCTCCCCAGGCAACGATCTACTTTACCAAAAGTCCCCTAAACAAAACACGAGAACTGGACTACCTACACCCACACAGTTAAAAGTACAAAAAATGAGAAGGAGAAAAAACACAACAGTCACCTCACAGTTGATCCCAGTTGTCCTCCTCGTGAACAGTTGCACAAACACTGCCCTCAGTGTCTCCAAAGTAAACTCAAACAGGCCTTACAGGCATAAGCCCACACCTCCTAAATCTAGGCCAAAGTAGCAGCTAGCACTTAAGGTGCCTTAACCCACACAGAAATCTAAATTAAAGTCAGTTCAAGAGCTTCAACAGCTCACCTACCACTCCCCCTGGAGCAGACTTACAAACAAGCGGAGAGGGTGGAGCTCTCCCAATGTTTGTACACCCAACAGCAACTCTGCTGTCAATCAACACTCAGTTTTGTTTTAGGTGAGTCTTCAGCTACCTTAGCTGACGTCTGGTGTCTTTCCACACCAGCCTCTACTCAGTGCTTTAAGTGGAAAAAAATAAGTGCCGGTACCCTCCCTAATGTAGGGTTAGGGTTAGGGTTCCGTAGTGTACCGTAGGTCGGGGGTAAAAAAAAATGTGTCAATACTGTAATTTTAAAAACTACTTTAGTGCACATAGATGTATGAAAACAAAGTGCCTTAGTGAACAGTGCAGTCCAGGAACTTGTAAAAAGGTACAGTAATGTATTTTTCAGCACAGAAAAATCATACAAAATACAAATCTCTTCCTAAACAGTTCTTCTCAACCATAATCAGCAAAATTATGTCAACCATGAACACTTCTCAAAGAGCAGCAATTGACATCAATCAGCAGCAAATCAGCAGCAATTCACATCCATCCTTCATCAGCAAATGATGTCAACCATGAACACTTCTGAAAGAGCAGCAGCTACTGTATTGAAATCAATCAGCAGCAAATCAGCAGCAAATCACATCCATCCTTCATCAGCAAATGATGTCAACCATGAACACTTCTCAAAGTGCAACAGCTACTGTATTGACATCAATCAGCAGCAAATCACATCCATCCTTCATCAGCAAATGATGTCAACCATGAACACTTCTCAAAGTGCAACAGCTACTGTATTGACATCAATCAGCAGCAAATCAGCAGCAAATCACATCCATCCTTCATCAGCAAATGATGTCAACCATGAACACTTCTCAAAGTGCAACAGCTACTGTATTGACATCAATCAGCAGCAAATCACATCCATCCTTCATCAGCAAATGATGTCAGCCATGAACACTTCTCAAAGTGCAGCAGCTACTGTATTGACATCAATCAGCAGCAAATCACATCCATCCTTCACCAGCAAATGATGTCAACCATGAACACTTCTCAAAGTGCAGCAGCTACTGTATTGACATCAATCAGCAGCAAATCAGCAGCAAATCACATCCATGAGAAACATGTTGCAACCATAATGAATGTGAAACCAGTGTCTTGGTGTGTAGTCCATGTGCATGAAAAACAAGTCCATCAACTCTAAAAAAGCTCTAAGCAGCAGAAAAAGAAAACAAAATTGCCTTACTTTGATTGAAGTGTAGGTATACAGTCTATATGATGTTTTTCTCAAGTTCAAACCT
The DNA here is from genome assembly GCA_038048925.1 of Garcialebias charrua. Classification (NCBI taxonomy): domain Eukaryota; kingdom Metazoa; phylum Chordata; class Actinopteri; order Cyprinodontiformes; family Rivulidae; genus Garcialebias; species Garcialebias charrua. The sequence continues at coordinate 35,140 of JBBPBX010028190.1, forward strand.
GGATCAGATGGAACTACTTAGCCATTGCTCAACCATGAATGATGGGAGCATTTGAGTCCAAGTGTGAGTTCAGGTGTGGGGTCCTGATGTGAGCAGGTCTGTCCATCAGATCAGGTGTGGGTTTTTTTGGCAGCAGTCATTGAGGCAGAAGGTGTTGACACACAGGTGATGGATGGAGGCAGCAGGCAGGAGGCAAGACGACAGAGGCAGGACAGAGGACACACGTCCATCCATGAGGAAAGCCCAGGAGGTGATCTGTGTAGAAATTAACACAAACTTTAACATGTGCAGTTACAGCTGGACAGTGACCTGCTAAGAAAACATGGAAAACAGACAGAGACAACTTCTACTCACTGCTGATGGTCACAAACAGGTGACACTGGAGACAAGCTAGGGCAGCAGGAAGGAGGCAGGACAGAGAGGCAAGAGCAGCAGGGACAAAATGGCGCTGCCCTTTAAATAGTACTGCTTTACCCGTACGTATCCCTCCGCCGCTGTGTGTACTTCCGCAGGGAGCCCAGCGTTTTCCACTGTCATGCGCAGTGTCATGCCCAACAAGGAAGTCCTGGTTTTTTGCCATGTCTCGATGGCATTCTTTCAAAGTGGCTCGTTCGTAGGTCCGGGTTGCCGTAGGTCAAGGGAGTCGTAAGTCGAGGGTTCCCTGTATTTTTATCTAGATCTGTCAAACGAGTTAAAGTGCGACTAAACCCAAAATTAACTTTTTTTAGCTGATAAACTCCCTAGAATGTGTTTAAAATGTTATCTAGCACTATGGCTGTGTTTATTCTCACATAATTGTGCATATCTGTGTAAATTGGCAATATTTGGCAATATTTGGTCTAAAAATGTGTTTACGGTAGTTCTATGGGTTGAACTGGTGGATTACACCTTAATTTTCTTATTTGTGCAAACGCTCATGTGTGACATGTCTGCTCATGTGTGATGTCACACAGGTGGTTCAAGCAGAGCCAATCCCCTGCAGAGATGAGAAGTGCATACCTTATATGGAAATGCTGCATTTCACTCCTGACAAGCGGTTTTATTTTTCTTTTCATTTTCATTTTTTTAGGCCTTTGGTTTTGGATGGAATGGGTGGAATAGATAAATACATCTACATGTTTATTCTTTGTTGTTGCTTGGTGTATGTTGTTGGCTAGAGGTTTAATTTGTTTTAGGTTGTTGCAGGTGGAGGCGTGAACAAAAGCACAACTCTACCTCAACCCCTCCTTGTCTCTCGACACGCCCATTTTCAGGGAGATTTTGGAAGGAGGAGTTACCGATCCACAGGGGTTTAGTCGCACTTTAAAGATCAGTATTTTTAATGTACATTTACAAAGAACAAAGCCAGTTCTAAATTAATTCCACATGTGCCAAATTCAAAAAGTTAGAGGAACTTTTATTAACTTCAAGGCACATCGTGCTAAAGTGACTTGAAAAAAAACATAAAAATAAACATATAACCTGTAACACAAAGATAAATAAATAAAATATAATATAATAATATTAATAATAATATAATATAAAATAAACATATAACCTGTAACACAAAGATAAATAAATAAAATATTATATTATAACAACAACAACAACAAAATTCAGCATAG
>JBBPBX010028191.1:0-17662 GCA_038048925.1 Garcialebias charrua
AGATAAATTGCATATATATGTAAACGGTTCAATAACATAACTTATTATTTCTTTTACGAACATCATATCCATGTCCACCCAGTCTTTTGATCTCTTGTCTGAGAGATTTTTTACCATTTTCATAATTTCCTCTTTGTTAGTTCCACTAAGAAAAATACTGTTGGTGCAACTTTTAATTGAATGACACACCTTATTATCTACTTTTGGTATTTTAGCTGCAAGGCTTGATCCAATATTTACAAAATATTGATTAAATTCATTTACGATATCATTCTCATCATGTATTTCTTTGTCATCTTTCACAAAATATTTTGCAATGTTCGTTTTTGCTTTATGACTTTTTAGAACATCATTTATTACTCGCCATGTTGTTTTAGTGTCACCATTGCTCTTGTTTAATAAATCACTATAGTATTCTTTCTTGCATCTTCTTATAATCATTACCAATTTATTTTTATATTTTTTATATTTTTCTTCAGCTTGTTGTGTTCTCGTTTTTAAGAAACATAAATACAAGTTATTTTTTTTTTTACAAGCATTTCTCAACCCTTTAGTCATCCAAGGTTGGTCAACAATATTTCTTTTTCTACGATTTCTTTGCACACAATTCTTTTCATACAGAGCTTCTAAAATGTTCATAAATTCATCATATGATCTGTTAACATCATCAATATACACGTCCTTCCAGTTTTGCTTCTGTAAATCATCTTTTAATTGATCCATAGCTTTTTTTGATGTGTTTATTATTTTTTTCTTAATTGTAACTTCTTTTGTAATGTTTTGATCATTTCTGTAGATAGTGAAAACTGGTAAATGATCACTTAAATCAGTTGTTAAGATACCACCTGTCATATCCCCATTTGTTATATTTGTGAAAATGTTGTCAATTATCGTAGCACTATGAGTTGTAATTCTTGTTGGTTTTGATATTAACGGATAAAGATTTAAACTATACATTGAATTTAGAAATGTGCTGATGTTATTTGAATCTGTTTTATTTCCCAGGTCAATATTAAAGTCTCCGCACAAGAAAACTTTTTTATTTAAACTCTTTTCCAGTAGTTGTATGATTTTATCGGTGAATATTTCTATATTTGATCCTGGTGATCGATATACACAACTTATGGATATGTTTTTAGCATTTTCGTTTAATATTTCTATTGTTATTATTTCCATAAGATTGTCAACAATTATTGACATTTCTTTAATTATTCTACACTTTATTTCATTTTTGACAAATAGAGCTACTCCACCACCTTTTTTATTGTTTCTGTTTAAATGATATAATTCATATCCTTCGATGTGAACATTATTTTTGTTTTCATCATTAAGCCATGTCTCTGACAGTGCTATTAATGTAAAAGTTCTGTTTAACTGTTTTAAATAATCTGTTATTTTGGATATATTTGCATTTATACTTCTACTATTGATGTGAATAATAGAGAGATCTCCATTTGTTATATTGATGTTATTAAACTTTTCTTCATTATAGTATTCACAGTCTTTTATAGCAGGATAAAAGTTTGCATCAACCATATCTTCAACATTATATATTTTGAATTCTGAGTCTTCGTTTGTTGCTGTCATGTTTTAATCTATTTGTTTGTTTGTTCATTTCTGTTAATTTTGTGTATGAACATGTGATAGTGATTGGTGATTTGTCATTTTTGAGCTCATCAAAATGTGTCTAAGTCTTTCAGTTCTTTTATTATTTTAGGATGAGAATTTTCATCTACTTTGATCCAGATGTTTCCGTTTCTTGTCCAAGTTTTTTTTATTTTTTCCTCCTTTTTCAACAACCTTGCTGCATGTGCAATGTTTGCGTTTTTTTTAGTTAGGTGTTCATTCATGAAGACCATAGTTTTTGCGAGTTTCTTTGACTGCATCATTACCCTGTTTCTTTGATTCCTTCCAATGAATCTCACGACTACTGACGGTTTAAGTTTGTTAGCTCTATTGGGCAGTGTGTAACAGGTGGAAATGTCATCACGTTTAATGTCAATGTCTTTGCTATTTAAGAAAGTGACTACCTGATCCTCCAGAGACTGCAGTTGTTCTGGTGGTCCGTCTTCAGTCGTGGTAACGCCTGCAGTTGCTTCTGCATATGTTCGGCGTTTAAGCTCGAGTCCAGAAATGACCATGTTCTCGCCTCTTATGTATTGTTCCATGTCCTCACACTTTTGTTCCAATTGAGCTAATCGTTCTTCTCTGATGACCTCCTGAGCTTTCATTAGTTTCATCTCCTCAACCAGTTGATTAAAGTTTTTTTGATCAGCTCTCAAACTTGCAACTTCCGCAGTGAGAACGTTTACTGCATTTTTCAATTCCTCCATTAACTCCAAATTTTTATCCACCGATTTTTTACTCGCCGACTCCTGTTTCTGCTGCTCCGATTTATTTTTTTTACTAGGACTCATCACGCCTGCTTCTTCTGATCTGGATACAGAAAATCACTGTTCCACAGCAACTCGCTCGCCGATCTGCTCACGTCCGCAGCAACTCGTTCGCTGCTCTGCTCATGTCCAACAGTAATCAGCTTGCTTCCCGTCCAACAGCAACTCGATCGTTGCTCTGCTTCAGATCAGCAGTTAGTTCAGAACTCACGTTTCAGCAGCCTGCAGCAATCCCCTGGCTCGCCCACGGCGCACGGCTCAGCTCGAAGCCCCAGGTGGCGTCCACGGCTCACGGCGCTCGGCTCAGCTCGAAGGTGGCGTCCACGGTTCACGGCCCACTCGTGGCTCTCGGATCAGCTCGAAGCCCCAGGTTGCGTTCACGGCCCCCTCGTTGCGCTCGGCTCAGCTCGAAGCCCGAGGTGGCGTTCACGGCTTTCGGCTCTCACGCCAGCCTGTAGCAACAGTCCCAACTCCGTGGTGTTTTTCCGCATTAGCCTTTATCAGCAGCACATGGCTAGCGTTAGCTTGTAGTCTGAAGCCACCACTCCCAGCTTTGTTGTTTTCTTTCGCTGCAACAAAGCACCTCCAGCGTGCCGGCCCGCGTTTCTTCGTAACAACCAGCGTATTTTTCCGGTTTATTTGTTAACGAAGCCCGCAGCTCCGCAGCTACGGCACCCGGTTACGGTGACCCAGCTCGGTTAGCTTTGATTAGCCCGGTAGCTACGCTTGGCTAACTCTCGGCAAAAACTCACGGACATGTTGGCTTGTAGATTCATAATTCTGGATCGCATGCTCCAGTCCAAGTTCCGCAGCTTTTTCAGAGCTCCTCTCTGCACATCCAGCGCTAAAAACTGCGAGTACAAGCTCTCCAAATACTCCTTTTGGAGGTATTGGCAGGAGCCTGACTACAAACGTCCACTCTGCTCAGCCGCCATTTTTTTTAACTTTAACTTTATGAAACTCAAGTATAGGTTTTACAATGTGCAAAACATTTTAAACAATTGTTTTTTTTTTCCTGATTGTTTTTCTCTTTATTTGTACCGTTCCCACTAATAATTTCATATCCCTGCTTTATTTTGTGTGGCAATTTTATAATTCTGTCTGTGTGTGTTGGTTTGTCTGTCTGTTAGCAAAATATCCCATGAACCAATGGATACATTTCAATGAAACTTTCAGAAAGAAAACATTGGATGCACATCTCTAACTGATTAACTTTTGGTGTCAAACTATTTAAGATGGCCCCCACAGCCTATCAAATTCAGCCAACACAAAAAGGATTATAACATTGTGACTTATGCAGACATTGAGCTAAAATTTGTTATGGTGGTAGCTGAGAGTCATCCCCAACACAGAACACAATCATAACAAATTGCAATAAGCTCTTCATTTAAAATATTGTCATGAAAATCGGTTGGTGATATGTTTTCCTCCAAAAAAGTGCAGATTTAGTTTTATATTCCGCATTTTACAAGATCAGCTGTATCCCATAAGTCGTATCGAAGTAAATGTTTAATAGACCAAGCTGTGTTGTGGCCACACATGTTTACAGTTATTTCCAAAAGCTTTGTTTTTGGATTCTTTTTCATTTTTTCCATCCTCTCAAAGAGTGCCACCTGTTTCAAGCTTCTACCTGGACCCATATCATTTATTATCTTACTGAACACTGAAAATGACTCATAAAACAGCCCCACCTGTGTAAAATAGACACACAAAACGATATGATGTCATAAGTTTGTCCAATCACGCTGTTTTTTGATATTGACTCAATCTGCGAGAGTTGACGAACCATCAAACCCTGAGAAGTGAGACGGCATTATTTCTGGTCGTGCTTAAAAACGGAGTCGGACCCACGTTTGTAAATGCCAAATTCAGCAGCAGAAATTAACACGACATCCTGATAAAGTCGTGCATTTAGAAAAGCAGGTGACTGCATGGTTGTCACTTTCCCTGTCTAAAGTTATTATTACTTTGTATTATTTTGATATTTACACCAGATTGAGCCCTTTTGGAGGCAAACGACAAACTGAAAACTTTGAATATGTTTTACCACAACGTTTGTAGCAATACGAGAGCAACATACATCCATTTTTTAAGCTGTATGTAACTTTTCTAACATATATTTTTAACATATTTCTTCACTCTGTCACTACCTCCTGGCATACTGATTTTAGAGTCAGAGTCAGAGTCAGAGAGTCTTTATTGTCATTTGCACCGCATGTGGTACATGTGATGAAAACGAGATTATGTACACAGGGTCCCAGTTACATCCAACAACAAATGCAAGAAGAAAAACAGTAATAACATCTAGGATTAACTAAGAAAACATCAACTAGAAATACACTAAGCCCTAATGTAGTAGAAAAACATCATTATAAACAGCAGCACGAACATGAGTCTGTATGAGCAGATGGTCACAGATGAACACAGCAACAAGAAAACAGATCAGCATCAGCATGATGTGATATTTTGCAGTGATCATTCTTATTGTTTATTTATTCATGAGTCTAACAGCCTCAGGGTAGAAGCTGTTCCTCAGTCTAGTGGTTCTACATTTGATGCTCCTCAACCTCCGTCCTGAGGGGAGTGGGGCAAAGAGTGAGTGTGCTGGGTGAGTGAGGTCTTTCATGATGCAGGTGGCTCTTTTCCTGCATCTGGAGGTGTAAATGTCTGTGATGGTGGGGAGACTGACTCCAACAGACTTCTGTGCAGCCTTCACCACTCTCTGTAGAGCTTTCCTCTCTGCAACTGTGCAGCCTCCATGCCACACGTTGATGCTGGAGCACAGGATGCTCTCCACTGCACACCTGTAGAAGGAGGTGAGAACTGGGCTGCTCAGACCAGCTCGTCTCAGCCGTCTGAGGAAGTAGAGTCTCTGATGACCTTTCTTGATCAGGCTGGTGGTGTTGTTGCTCCAGCTGAGGTTATCATTCATGTGTACACCCAAGTATTTGTAGCTGGAGACCACCTCCACCACTGATCCTCTTATGTTCAGTGGGGTGTGGGTTTGTTTGTTCCTTCTGAAGTCCACAATCATCTCCTTTGTCTTCTTCACATTCATGTAGACAAGTACCGTAATCTCTGAAAAAAACTATTGTCCCCTTGCTTCTCTAAAAGCATTTCTAAAAAGCCACAGTGACCCGCCGTTAAAGGTGCAGTCTGCAGTTTCTGTAGTGCAGTCTAAGTTTTCTAAAAATAAATTTTTAAAATTATTTCTTCACTTTGTCACTATCTCCTGACAGACTGATGTTAATAATAATAATAATGTCACATTTTTGTCATCTGTGTATGTTTCCATACAAGATGAAATTTGACTCTGCATTTAACCCAATCACCACCAGGTGGGGCAGTGGGCAGCTATAGAGAATGCTCCGGGGAGCAGTTGGGATGAGATGTGCTGCTCAAACACACCACAAGTTATGCCGTGACTGGGGTTCGAACCTGGGTCCTTCGGGTCCCAAGTCGGTTCCCCTGCCACTACACCATCTTGGCCCCCACAAACTATAGTCCCCTTGCTTCTCCAGGTGTTCCTACACTGTAAATGGAAACATGGTATTTAATTAAAAATAGTAAATTGACTTAAATCAGTTTTCATCAAATAGTGATTAAGACTCACTTTTAGTAAGTTACTTGTAATTTGTGGTCAAAAAATCTCAGTAGCTCAGTTAACTTGAGCTCGTTTCATTTAGAAAAAGTAAGTTTTTGATAAGTGTGAACAAATCCCGTATCATATCGCGATAAAAAGACATCTCGCGCATGCTCAGAATAGAACCACACACGCACACTGCGCATGCCTCATTTTTGAGCGCGTTTCACTCTTCTCTTGGGAAATATCGTAACAGATACCAGTAAGTATGTTTTTTTAATCATAATGTATGAAGTTGGTATTTAAATGTTTTTTAACAGGCGATGTTGGTGTGCATTTCTCGCAGAAATATGGGTATTGTCTCAGCTCGTGTTAGCTAACGGTAGAGCTAGCCAACTAATGATATTTAACATAAACCTAGCTAGTGGCAATATTCCACAATTTTAAATTTTCGTTTGAGGTTTGTGCTCGCGCGTGCCCTGCCCCGCAGGGAAAAGAAAGGAACTAACTTTACCGCAGTAAAGAAAGGTGGGGGCACGAGGGGTGTCTTCCCCCAGTTGCTTCTTAGCAGCTAAGCTAAGAGGATACACGAGTGAGTCGCACAGACTGCAAACACTTAAAAAAATAATAGCAACCTGAACCAAACGTTTGGTTCTGCTGCCCCTTGGCTTGTTGATCACGGATCAGACAGGCCACCAGCAAACCTCCCATTTCAGTCTGCTCAACAACTACTAGCTAGCTTCTGTTAGCTGTGCAAAGGGTCCCTGTGTGAAACGGTGAGCATCTTCTTCTTTCGGCTTTTCCCTTTTCAGGTGTCACCACAGCGAGTCATCCTCCTCCACCTCACTGTCCTCTGCATCCTCATGTCCTCACTCCAACTACCTTCATGTCCTCTCTAACTGCATCCATATATCTTCTCTTTGTCTTTTTCCTGGCAGCTGCAGCTGCATTTGTACTCGGACCCACACAAATATCTGAGCTTGACATGTAATGAATAAGTGATTATTCTCGAGTCATGTGTAATGTAATTCGAACTGTAAAACTAAAATAGTTTTTTTCTTAATTTTCTAATTTATAACCACAAGTCTGGTTAATGTTATTACAGGAAATCCCTGTTTGGAAAAGCATCTTCAAGCTTGAAGAAGGTGACGCTTCATGTGAGTAAAATCCATCACCATTAAATGACTTATTCATTTATCTATTCATCTTAAACATCAGAATGAATGTGTCATAAGGCCCTCTCACACTTGAACGTTTTAGACAACTCATGCCAACTTGTGAAAATTTAGGAGATATCTATAGTGCAGCTATGTTTACTCTTTAAGATTTTTATTCCTGTTAATGTGACGAGACATTTCCATTTATTAACAGATGACAGCATTGATGAAACATATGGTGTGAATGTGCAGTTTGAATCTGATGAAGAGGTAAAGGTTTTTTTTCATGATGTTACAGGTAGTCCCCGACTTACGAGCGAGTTCCGTTACAACGAGGCGCTCGTAACACGGAAATCTCGTAAATTGGAACGGCCGCCACGTGTCTCGTAAGTCCGGAATTTCGCTCGTAAGTTGGAACGGTTTTGCTAGCGCGACTACAAACACTTGTTTTTCATCGAAAAACTGCTTATGAGTGCATAAAAATGATCGGAAACGTGTGTCCACATGTTTAGCTAACGAACTGTGGTGAAAAAACACAGAAAAACTCGGTATTTTTTGCGTTTTTTCCAAAAATTCGCCAGCTCGTAAGTCCGGAACCTCGTAAGTAAGAGCGCTCGTAAGTTGGGGACTACCTGTATATTCCTTTTTGTTCTCAGCTTTCTGCACAACGAACTGACCCTCATTGAAAATAAGATTCACCTGACTTTGAATTTCACTGATGAAAGTTATTGTAAATTTTGTCCTCAGAAGCTTTGGAACATCCAGATGTTTGTGCTCAAAATAAATTATAAAAGTAATCATTTTTCTGGTTTGCAGGAAGGAGATGAAGACCAGTTTGGAAAAGTACGAGATGAACACTCAGATGAATACGGTGAAGGAGATATATTATTATTAATAATAATAATTAATATTTTGAAATTGTTTGTGTTTTTCACACGCACAGTTCAGTATTGTACCATGCTGGCGAGTGCTCAGAGTGAAGCAGAAAAGGAACGTATCATAGGGAAAATGGAGTCGGATCAGGAGCTGTCAAAAATCCTCTACCAGCTTCAGGAGACCGAGAAGGAGGACATAATTTGGGTAAGACTTCCTGTTTGTGAAGTTATGCCATAAAACCATTTGTCTGTGTGGACCGTCACAGCTCGGTTTTGTTTTCTAGGAAGAGCGATCTCGCAGGGAGAGGATAAATGGAGCTTATTTATATAGCGCTTTCCAGCCCCCTGTGAGGAGCCCCAAAGTGCTTTACAATACCAGCCATCCACCCATTCATTCAGACATTCATACACCGGTAGTGGTAGCCTTCCTTGCAAGGCGCCATCCAGACCTACCGGGAGCAACTCGGGGTTAAGTGTCTTGCTCAGGGACACAACGACACATGGTGGGCGGATGCGGGATTCGAACCTCCAACCTTCCGATCAGGGGTCGACTGCCATTACCACTACACCACGGCCGCCCCAGGGTGAGGAAGTCTCGTGTTGATGACTTGGAAGCAATGGACATTGGCCATGGAGAGGTAAATACTGTCACATTTACATACATACCGGTACATACATACTTGCATACATACATGTACATGTACACGTACATATATACATGCATACATACATACGTACATACATGTACATAGCGGTACATGTACATACATGTACATACCGGTACATGTGCATACATGTACATACCGGTACATGTGCATACATGTACATACCGGTACATGTGCATACATGTACATACCGGTACATGTGCATACATGTACATACCGGTACATGTGCATACATGTACATACCGGTACATGTGCATACATGTACATACCGGTACATGTGCATACATGTACATACCGGTACATGTGCATGCATGTACATACCGGTACATGTGCATGCATGTACATACCGGTACATGCATGTACATACCGGTACATGCATGTACATACCGGTACGATGTACGTGCGTGTACATACCGGTACGTGTACGTGCGTGTACATACCGGTACGTGTACGTGCGTGTACATACCGGTACGTGTACGTGCGTGTACATACCGGTACGTGTCGTGTACATACCGGTACGTGTACGTGCGTGTACATGCGTGTACGTGCGTGTACATGCGTGTACGTGTACGTGCGTGTACATGCGTGTACGTGTACGTACGTGTACATACCGTACGAGTACGTGTACATACGTGTACGTACGTGTACATACGTGTACGTGTACGTACGTGTACATACGTGTACATGCATGTACGTGTACATGCATGTACGTGTACATACGTGTACATGCATGTACGTGTACATACGTGTACATGCATGTACGTGTACATACGTGTACATGCATGTACGTGTACATACGTGTACATGCATGTACGTGTACATACGTGTACATGCATGTACGTGTACATACGTGTACATGCATGTACGTGTACATACGTGTACATGCATGTACGTGTACATACGTGTACATGCATGTACGTGTACATACGTGTACATGCATGTACGTGTACATACGTGTACATGCATGTACGTGTACATACGTGTACATGCATGTACGTGTACATACGTGTACATGCATGTACGTGTACATACGTGTACATGCATGTACGTGTACATACGTGTACATGCATGTACGTGTACATACGTGTACATGCATGTACGTGTACATACGTGTACATGCATGTACGTGTACATACGTGTACATGCATGTACGTGTACATACGTGTACATGCATGTACGTGTACATACGTGTACATGCATGTACGTGTACATACGTGTACATGCATGTACGTGTACATACGTGTACATACATGTACGTGTATGTACATGTACATACATGTACATACGTGTACATGATGTACGTGTATATACATGTACATACATGTACGTGTATGTACATGTACATACATGTACATACATGTACGTGTACGTACATGTACATACATGTACATACATGTACGTGTACGTACATGTACATACATGTACATACATGTACGTGTACGTACATGTACATACATGTACGTGTACGTACATGTACATACATGTACGTGTATGTACATGTACATACATGTACGTGTACATACATGTACGTGTACATATATGTACGTGTACATACAAGTACGTGTACGTACATGTACGTGTACGTACATGTACGTGTACATACATGTACGTGTACATAACATGTACGTGTACATACATGTACGTGTACATACATGTACGTGTACATACCAGTACGTGTACATACTAGTACGTGTACATACATGTACATACCGGTACGTGTACATACGTGTACATGCGTGTACGTGTACGTACGTGTACATGCGTGTACGTGTACGTACGTGTACATGCGTGTACGTGTACGTACGTGTACATGCGTGTACGTGTACGTACGTGTACATGCGTGTACGTGTACGTACGTGTACATGCGTGTACGTGTACGTACGTGTACATGCGTGTACGTGTACGTACGTGTACATGCGTGTACGTGTACGTACGTGTACATGCGTGTATGTACGTGTACATGCGTGTACGTGTACGTACGTGTACATGCGTGTACGTGTACGTACGTGTACATGCGTGTACGTGTACGTACGTGTACATGCGTGTACGTGTACGTACGTGTACATGCGTGTACGTGTACGTACGTGTACATGCGTGTACGTGTACATACGTGTACATGCGTGTACGTGTACATACGTGTACATGCGTGTACGTGTACATACGTGTACATGCGTGTACGTGTACATACGTGTACATGCGTGTACGTGTACATACGTGTACATGCATGTACGTGTACATACGTGTACATGCATGTACGTGTACATACGTGTACATGCATGTACGTGTACATGCATGTACGTGTACATATGTGTACATACATGTACGTGTACATACGTGTACATGCATGTACGTGTACATACGTGTACATACCGGTACGTGTATGTACATGTACATACATGTACGTGTATGTACATGTACATGCATGTACATACATGTACGTGTACATACATGTACGTGTATGTACATGTACATACATGTACATACATGTACGTGTACGTACATGTACGTGTATGTACATGTACATACATGTACATACATGTACGTGTACGTACATGTACATACATGTACGTGTATGTACATGTACATACATGTACATACATGTACGTGTATGTACATGTACATACATGTACGTGTACGTACATGTACATACATGTACGTACATGTACATACATGTACGTGTACATACATGTACGTACGTGTACATACATGTACGTACATGTACATACATGTACGTGTACATACATGTACGTGTACATACATGTACATACAGATACATACTACATGCACATACATGTACATACAGATACATACTACATGCATGTACATACAGATACATACTACATGCATGTACATACAGGTACATGCATGCATGTACATACCAGTACATACATGCATGTACATACATACCAGTACATACATACATGTACATACCAGTACATACATACATACAACGTAATTACTACACACATACATACATACTACATGCATACATACACACATACATACCACATACGTACATACATACCTACAACATACTCCATAAATACTACACACATAATACATACATACTACATACATATAAATACATATATACATACAAATACATATACATACAAATACATATATATATATATATATATATATATATATATATATATATATATATATATATATATATATATATATATATATATATATATATATATATATATATATATATATATACATATATATACACAAATGCATATACATACATGTATATATATACATACATTTACATACGTATGTATGTATGTAGTATGTATGTAGATGGCCTCGTTCATAGGAACGATGGTTTTAGAGAGGAGTAAAGGAGGCCATCTTTGTGAAAAGAAACCGTCCATCATTAAAAAGGGGTTGAGGCCTCCTGGTTCAACTGTCCCCCTCCTACAATGCTGTTATTGCTAGTATCACTCAGCCCTCTGTGAATAGCAAACAACCATCAGGGTACTAACGATCCATCGTTAGGCTGATGGTCCTCCTTGATCATGGGAGCAGCTGGTTTTGTTTGTCATCAGAAAACTGGTTGATCCACTGAGAGGGTGCTATTTATAAGACTAAGCTGAATACAGCAGCTCAGACTGAGGAAGTCTTTCAGACGAAAGACGAAACATTTCTACTTTTTTGTTTTGTTTTGTTTTTTGAATGTCCAGAGGACCAGACTTAGCTTTTTTAAATATGTATTTTACTTTACTGAAACTTCAAAATAATTATAATGGTCGTCTTTTCTTTTAACAGGTGTTTTTTTCGGATAAATCCAGAAAAGGGAACCAAAGTGGAGAACAAACACTCAAAGCGTCGTCTCAACCTGAACCCCCGAGTCCTCACCCTGATACAGGAACTCACCGATCACGAGTGGTGTGACACCTAAATAAGGACTCTCTCTGTGGACTCTAACTTGTTCAATGAAGAGGTACTGCAAGTTTTTGCTTTTTGGACTATTAGCAGGAAAAAAATATTTGAAGTTTCTGCTCTGTGGACTGTTCATTGAAGAAGCACTGCAAGTTTTTGCTTTTTGGACTATTAGCAGGAAAAAAATATTTGACGTTTCTGCTCTGTGGACTGTTCATTGAAGAAGCACTGCAAGTTTTTGTTTTGTGGACTTTTAGCAGGAAAAAAATATTTGAAGTTTCTGCTCTGTGGACTGTTCATTGAAGAAGCACTGCAAGTTTTTGTTTTGTGGACTTTTAGCAGGAAAAAAATATTTGAAGTTTCTGCTCTGTGGACTGTTCATTGAAGAAGCACTGCAAGTTTTTGCTTTTTGGACTATTAGCAGGAAAAAAATATTTGAAGTTTCTGCTCTGTGGACTGTTCATTGAAGAAGCACTGCAAGTTTTTGTTTTGTGTGTTGTTTTGTGTTTTTGTTTTTGTTTCAAACAACCATCAGGGTGCTAACGATCCATTGTTAGGCTGATGGTCCTCCTTGATCATGTGAGCAGCTGGTTTCAGGCTGTCATCAGCCAACTGGTTGTGTAACACTGTGAGAGGGTGCTATTTATAAGACTGAGCTGAACCCAGCACCTCAGACTGAGGAAGTCTTTCGGACGAAAGACGAAACGTTTCTACAATTTTTTGCTTTGTTTTGTTTTTTTTGTTTTTTGAATGTCCAGAGGACCAGACTTAGCTTTTTTAGATTTTTCTACCTGGATTATTGAGCATGCATCAGGGTGTTTTGTGGACTGTTAGCAGGAAAAAAACATTTGAAGTTTCTGCTCTGTGGACTGTTCATTGAAGAAGCACTGCAAGTTTTTGTTTTGTGGACTTTTAGCAGGAAAAAAATATTTGAAGTTTCTGCTCTGTGGACTGTTCATTGAAAAACCGCAAGTTTTTGGACTGTTCTGTTGGAGAAAAGGTACCGGTACTACAAGTTGTTGCTTTGTGGACGGTTGACGTATTGCACATTTTTGCCTAAACTTCCACATTTCCACATTTTTTGTTTAAAGTACTGTATTAAGACAACTGCTAAAAATGTAAACATTTACATTTAATTTATTTTAAGCTTTTTGCCTGGCATTTGGTACATTTTGTTAATTGAAAACTGTCTTGACTAAAAGAGGCTAATCTTCAGTTTTTGATTGTGGATTAAGTCAGAGTTGCTGAATTGTTTAAAAATGGTGACAATAAATTTTTCGAAAGTGATATGTACCTCTCATTCCATGATGTTACATTTTGCATGTTTTGTAATGACAGTAGTAGTACTGGTAGTCAGTTAGCGGGTTTAAAAAGTAACTTACCATTTAATTTGATTATTATTAGCGATGAACAAAATACACAAAATATCCTTTATTTTACATACAAAATTTTACTGTGGTTTTACCAGTTTAAATTAGTTTTTTGTTTGATATTTCCCAGTTAATTTAGCCAGTTGTTGATGTACAAAATGATTTGGTAGTAAGTTGTAGGTATTTAGTAATTCTAAGTGGGGTTAAATTTACATCAGTCCACACAAATTAAAAAAAATAAGTTAACACTAAGCATGGCTAATGAGTTATCTGAACTTATTTTTTTTGTATTAGTTGTACTACTTGATTTAGTACTGCAAACTTAAAAAAGATTAGCTTTTCTTACTCACTAATCTTAAGACTACTTTGCTTAATTTTTTTGAGGCAACGAGTTTGCGTACTTTTTTTAAGTAAGGTGAACTAAGTAGATCTTACAGTGCACTTTCTCGAGAATTTTTGAAAGAAATGGTGAAAGGTTTCTTGATACGTGGGTTGAGGGAAATAAAAAATATACAGTACTGTATTTGGTTTGACTTTAAGGCTCTTTACTCTTCTGGGCTGCAAAGTGCTGGTTTTGGAGACACAAAAACAACTTTGTGTTATTCTGGAAATTAGATTTTAAAGGTTCAGTCTGCAGTTTCTGTAGAACTGCAGCACTTAGAAAAAATTTCAACAGGCAAAGCATTCTGATCCCTCCCCCTCAGAGCCATATATGGCTCTGCTCTCCCATGGTCTGCTGAATTCAAATTCAAGCTCTGTTTTTATTGGCTGATTCAAATTCAAGCTCTGTTTTTATTGGCTGGTTACAAACTCTGTTTTTATTGGCTGGAAAATGGCGTGTCACCTTTTCTTTTTAGAAATGCTTATTTACCACCTGGAGAAGCAAGGGGACAATATTTTTTTTTTTTTTTTTTTCAGATATTACCTGGCTAACATCAGTCTGTCAGGAGGTAGTGACAGAGTGAAGAAATATGTTTATAAAAAAAGCTACATACTGAAGCTTTAAGCTTGACTGGGTTTAAAGTCAAGAAACAGGATAATTGGACCTCAAAAAGCTTTGGAGCAGGATATAACATATGATGTTTTCCAAATATTGTTATCAGATTCTTAATGGAGGTGATGGAGATTTGGGAGAACTTTGACTCCAAGGCTCATGAACTGAAATTCAAGTGCTCAAGACACTTCAGACATTGTGAGTTCAGGAGTCTCCAAGGTGTCTCTTTAGACATCTTAACTTTTATTGCTCCTTGTTGGAGTTGGACTCTCTGATAGCTCAAAATGGGACATAATGGGGTCCACAGAAAAGGCGCCAATGTTCCTGGAGACATTTCAAAGTTGGGCATGTATAAAATGCTGCAGAGCTCTGGTGCAGGTCTGGATATGAACACAGAGGAGGTAATGGCTGTGAGAAGCCTGTACTGTGACCTGCATGAATAAACAGATACAGGTTGCCATTCCTTTACAAACCCCTTTAAACCCTGTATAAATACACGTCACGTCATTAATACTCACTCACACAAATACCTGCAGTACAAACAAACACGTATGACCTGACCGTGTACCCACTTACGCTCCTGTTCAGTCCGGATCTGTGGCGGATCACCTTTCTTTAAATGAAACATGTTTACATGAAAAGTGCAACATTAGGTTCAGCTCAGTGGTTTCAAATCTGATAGAGCAGATGAACAAATAAGGGTGGAACAGAGCCCTATTGAACACAAAGAGGTGCGTTTCCTCAGTTTTGTAATGCTCTGTCACGGAATCTTGCTGAATTGATTAACTTTGTGGTTTTCTAAGTTATTTTTGTTGCCAAGTCGGATTCGTTTGATTTGGACACAGTCCTTGTATGATGGAGAGTTTAAAGTCAATTTGTTTGGGTTGTGACACAAGTTTTAAAAAGATGATTCCAGGAAGCTGTTAACAATGAGCTGTAATTGCCAGTGGTGATTTGAGACTCTTTTTAGCACCCCTCAGCACCCCTGAAAAATAAAGTAGAAAAACTTTTTTTTAGGCTGTTCTGGGTTTGGGTTCTGTTTATTGCATTTATGATTCAATCCAACAAAATAAACAAATTTAAAAGGTAACATGTCATTGCAATACTTGGTTTATTTACATATTGATTTTAATTGCTGGATGTCTGGCCCCTGGGGAGTTCAGTTGAATATCCTGATTTAGAGTCAGAGAGAGTCTTTATTGTCATTTGCACCGCATGTGGTACATGTGATGAAAATGAGATGTACACAGGGTCCCAGTTACATCCAACAACAAATGCAAGAGAAAAACAGTAATAACATCTAGGATTAACTAAGAAAAACATCAACTAGTAATACACTAAGCCCTAATGTAATAGAAAAACATCATTATAAACAGCAGCACGAACACAAGTCTGTATGAGCAGATGGTCACAAATGAACACAGCAACAAGAAAACAGATCAGCATCAGCATGATGTGATATTTTGCAGTGTTTATTCGTGTTGATTATTTATTCATAAGTCTAACAGCCTCAGGGTAGAAGCTGTTTATTTAGAGGATGGAATACAGTTTATTTCATTTCCAAAACTGAGTCTGGAGAAATGTAAAAGATGATAAAGACCTGCGTCCAACCTCATGATCAGCTGAATACAACAGGAAGTACCACATGTTCATCTGTACAAAGGTAACTGCAGGTAAATTATCCATTATTTGTCATAATTACATTGTACAGTATATGGTTAAATTAAAGGTTAATGCTTAAAGCTGCAGTCTGCAGTTCTGTAGTGCAATCTGTAAGTTGTCTAAAAATATATATTTTAACATATTTCTTCACTCTGTCACTATCTCCTGACAGGCTGATGTTAGACAAAGTAATCTCTGAAAAAAACTATAGTCCCCTTGCTTCTCCAGGTGGTAAATAAGCATTTATAAAAAGCCACAGTGACCCACCGTTAACCAGCCAATAAAAACAGAGTTTTTAACCAGCCAATAAAAACAAAGCTTCTCACTTCTCATGCTCCTAACCCACGCCCCCCCTGTCCCAGCCCGCAGCGGCCGCGCAGGTTCTCGTTGAAATAATTGCAAAGCGATGCAAAACTGTTTTGTATGTGACACAAATGTATTAAATTCCCCTTCTTCATCCCTGATCTGGACTTTTCTTTTGTTTTTTTGCCAAAAGTCAAGTGATCGCTTCCTCCTCCGCTGAGTCATGACAGAAACATTGAGGAAATGAATGAATTTGTCACGAGCAAATTAAACTCATGTCCAACGTGGCTGCGCGCGGCTCTGCAGATTTCATGGTGTTCTGGTGTGCTGGACCAGCGCTCCCTGTTTTTATTTTATTTTTTAGAACGTTTTATTAACATATAATCACAGAACTTCGCAGCGGCTGACAGGACATGCAGTGGAGGCGGAGCATTCGGAAGCAGAGCTGAATTTCACCGAGAGCAAGAGGGAGCAGAGCCATATATGACTCTGAGGGGGAGGGACCAGAAAGTTTAGTCTTTGTTTGTTATGATCAGTTAACACTAAACTGATTTTGCACACACTGTTTATTAGGGTAATGTACAGCAGAGCGCTACGTCTTAGCTAGCGCATCTGTATTGCACGCCGCTATCTTAGCGCTACTTCTTGTTGTGCCAACTCTTAAAAATAGTACTGTAGTTGAATTAAGTGTTTACTTATGGAGCTAAACAGGTTTAACATCCAATTAAAATACACCAGAAGGCAGGAAATAGCATCTATTTTATTCAAA
>JBBPBX010028192.1:17453-36742 GCA_038048925.1 Garcialebias charrua
TATGTTCTCAGATTACAACTAATGGAATAATTTGTAGTATTTGACTGAGAGGTCAGTAAAGGTCATCTCTGGAACAGTTCAAAAATACAAAGGTGTATCAGAGCGGGCACGGTCATGCCCACTACAAAACCATGTTTTTGTGTGTCTGCAGTCCCTTTCAACTCAAAACATCTGGCCTTCTGGTTCAAGAGTGTAAGTCAGTGATTCATTAGCGCTGTGAAGGCCTAAAGGCTCCGGTATAGCTCTGCGTTTTGCCCAACGCCGCTCTACGCGCGCGCTCTGTGCGCAAGCAGTTCACTGTATAGCTCTGCGTTCGTTCTCGCGTTAATGCTCGCGTTTTCGCTCCAAATACTTGATGTCATTTGAGCAACAACAGGGCAGAGCGTTTACCTACGGGACAAATTGAGGTCGCTGATTGGTCATTTGCTGACACGCCTACTGAATTGATTGACAGGTCGGATGGGGAAAAAAAGGCATGAGCCGGCAGCTGGCTCTGGCTGCAGCTGCTGCGTGTTCTGTGTTTATATGTTAATAAAAAGTTCTAAAAAATAAAATAAAAACGGGGAGCGCTGGTCCAGCACACCAGAACACCAGGAAATCTGCAGAACCTCCTGCAGCCGCGTTGTACCCGAGTTTAATTAGCTCGTGACAAATTCATTCATTTCCTCATCATTTCAGTCATGGAGTCAGCGGAGGAGGAAGCGATCACTTGACTTTTGGCAAAAAAACTAAAGAAAAGGCCTGTTCAGGGATGAAGAAGGGGGATTTAATACATTTGTGTCACAAACAAAACAGTCCGGCGTAGGGCAGTTGGTCGTAAAATTTGAGCTTGGCGCGTTCGCGCCCGTGTTCAAAGGCTTGTGCCGCTGCGTTCAAACGGCGTCGAGCGGCGTTTGGCCGAACGCTGAGCTATACTGGGGCCTTTAGGCCCGAGCAGCGAAGCGCTGTGAAGGCCTATTGTAATCGCTCTGCTCAGGCCCGAGCTACAATTTTTTCCCACCAAATGAATTGGCCTTTTGGGGGCTTTATAATATCCCAAAACTCAACAAATTTGCCGGCCGTATCAGGACTGGTGAAAATTTACGTATTTTGAGGGCGTGGTAAAAATCGCAACAGAAACGGCTCAAGAGCGCCACCAAGAAATTTTCGAAAGACCCTCCGCTTTAGCCTTAGTTTGTCGTAGAAACATGAAATTTGGTACACTTGTCCAATTCACCAAGATGCACAGAAAACCCTCTGGCACCAACGTTGTTCGATAAATGGGAAGGTGGCCATTTTGGAATGCTTTCCAAATTTTCACACCTTTTTGGCTGTTTACAGCCTCCACATTTGAACGAACTCCTCTTAGGGATTTCGCTCAATCGCTTTCAAATTTGGTCATTTTGTTCAAAAGGCATGGGGAACAAAAAGTTATGAAAACGGTTCGTTTCGATGCATGCTGAAGGGGTGGGGCCAGACGTCAAATTTGGACATCCCACCATGAAAAACAAAACGCTAATAGCACCTACACGAAAACTGTCTAATACATCAAACCTTCAGTGATTGATCCACATCCGGTCCCCTGATAGACTGAATGGTCAAATCATGACATCACTTAAGCCACGCCACCTGACAACAGGAAGTGTAAAAGTTTACGTTGAAAGGTCCCGATCTGACCCCTGTTACCTAATCAGCATGACATTGTGTCCAGTGACCCAAGACATGTTGGTGTAACTTGCTTTCCAACCCTTAACATTTCGGGTGGAGTATATGGGCGTGGCGACACAGCGAAGTAAGACGCAATGTTGTCGCCATATGTTTGGCTCTAAATTGATCCAAGGTGCACCAAAGTCAGTATGATCGATCATTATCCACCCCTTGAACAGGAATCCATGCTAATTGGCCAATAGCCTCCACAGCGCCCCCTAGAATATTTTAAAAACTCAGCCCCAAACCATTTTTAGACAGATAATTCTGAAACTCGGCGAACATCTGTGCCTGATCAGGACCTATGAAAAAGTCTCTTGGAGCCCCGGTCCAAAACCAACAGAAAGTCGGCCATTTTGTGTCAAAGTGTCATTTTTTGGCATTTCTAATTGCGGATTTTAATGAACTCCTCCTAGGGATTTTGAAGGATTGCCTTCAAACTTATAATGATAATAATAATAATGAATTTAATTTGTAACACACTTTTCATTAACAAAAATCTCAAAGTGCTACAAAGTGCAACTAAAATCAATGATCAAATAAAAACATAACTTGGTTAATATGCCCTTAATACATTGGGAAGTAAAAGTTATCAAAAGCTTGCATTTTCGTTTATGCTAAAGGGGCGTGGCCAGGCCTCAAAGTTGCGCTTCATGTCGTAAATTTCCAAACCCTATAACTTTCACATTGAAAGACCGAAATGCAACAAACTTGGCATGAGTCATCCCTGTTGCATGCCCGATGATCCATTGTGGTCATGTTCTGACGTCATCGAAGCCGCGCCCCCTCAGAACAAGAAGTCGCTTTTTTAACTTGGAATGCTCCCTCTCTGACACCCTTGAACTAATCAGGATGATCCTGTGTTAGAAGACATATAACAAGTTGGTCTGACTTACTTTAAATTACAAACAGTTTTCGCTGGAGGATGCGGGCGTGGCGTGACGATCTCAGATGTGACGCCATCGCTATACAATAGGCTCTAAATTCCACAGATTTGAACCAAGGTGCACCAAAATCACTACGATCTATCATTATCCACAATGTGAACAGGCATCCATGATAAGTTAATAATAATAATAATAATTTAAGTGTCCTTGAGTGTCCTGAAAGGCACTTTTAAATAAAATGATTATTATTATTATTATTATTATTATAAGTGGCCAATACCCTCCACAGCACCCCCTATTGGCACTTCTAAACACATTGATATGGTTATTTAACATTTGACTCAAGTGCGCTCCCTACATCATTCAAACAGTTAAGCTAGATTTATAGTCGACGTATCGCGCAGCGCGCGAGGGTGCGCGCGCCAAAAGTGACGCAATATCGCAGTCCCCGCCGCTGCGCATTGGCCCCGCGCGTATGTTTGGCGCGTGTCGTGCACCTCTGAATTTTTGAAACTCTGCAAGCCTAGTGCGCGCGCCGTGGGCGCCTACGATTTGGTTTCAGGTCCCCACCCGACAGCCTTCACCCTCTTCACGCCGGAGCCTGCAGCTGTCTGCGCCGCTGTGGTCGTGGAGACGGCGTCGCGACGCATGGAGGAATGTTTTGTGACACAAATGTATTAAATTCTCCTTCATTCCTGATCTGGAGTCGGACTTTTCTTTTGTTTTTTCGCCAAAAGTCACGTGATCGCTTTCTCCTCCGCTGACTCCATGCATTAAAACCGCAAATAAAGACAACAGTTCAGCACGCGAGCGGAAAGCTATTTGTTTT
Source organism: Garcialebias charrua (assembly GCA_038048925.1). Lineage (NCBI taxonomy): Eukaryota > Metazoa > Chordata > Actinopteri > Cyprinodontiformes > Rivulidae > Garcialebias > Garcialebias charrua. The sequence goes on from JBBPBX010028192.1 coordinate 20,856, forward strand.
TGTTGTGTGATTTCAAACAGTTCTTCTTCTACGGTAGATTTCTTCTTCTACACCTTTCTTGCAACATATGCACAGGTTTTAGAGGGTACTGCCTCCTGCTGGTCCGTAAAAGAACAGCACTTTGCCATGCTCCGCCGTGCGTCAACCATAAACACAGTGGCGAAACTGTGAACGCATTTCGCCGCACGGCTGAGTGCACGCGCGGCGCGCGCGCTCCAGCCTGTGGACCAAAGCGCAAGTATAACTCAGCCTTTACAGATCAGTGATACATCAAACGATCTGCACAAGATTTATTGTGCTTCATCAGTGAGCACTTTTGGACACATTGGTATTCTTGTTGAACATTTTACTCCAGTGCGCCCCCTATCTTAGCGATACATAATCCCATCTGCACCAAATTTTTTGTACTTGAGCAATGAGCAATTCGAGAAAAATTGGTATTGTGGATTCATGACATCACTTAAGCCCCAGCCCCGCCCACTCACACAAGAAACTCACGATTATTGGGTGACTCTTCCAGCTTCGTCCTGTGTAACATATAAGACTGAAACTGTATTTGCTAACTGTTGATTACCACACATGACATGTTGAAAAGCCTAACCAAAGTGCTCATCAAATATTTGCCACAAAACAGGAAATCCCAAAATCTCCTGTCTGGAAAGTCTCGAAGGCTTGCAGCTGGACTCGTACTGATATGGGTGGGGTCCGCATTCTGGTGGACGAGTGTGAGAACCGAATGGGAGCGTTCACCATTGCGACCGGGAGGCGTTGCTGGAGCTCCTGAGTTCGCAGGTGATTTAGAAGATTTGGCAAATGCGCACCCTGGCGAACCGGTGCGGGATAGGCACGAGAGCGTTCGAGATAGCGACTGGACGGATTAGCTGGAGTTCCCGCGGGCGCTACAATAAGGCCGGAGCGGCGCTTTGCTGCGAGGGCCTTAATGCTGCTTGCAGTTTAGATCGAGTTTTTAGTTCACTGTGTGTTAATTTTGTAGCTCTGTTTTTATGCTTTCTTTTATCTTGTTTGTATCTGATGTTCAGCACTTTGTTTCAGCTGTGGCTGTGTTAAAGCGCTTTATAAATAAAGCTGATGACGATGATGATGATGATGATGATGATGATGATCACACTACCAGCTTGAATCTTGATCTCTCCTTGAATTCTACTTAAATATCAAGATGCTTTCACTTTACCCGTTCATTTGTAAATAAAAACACCCTTTACTTGCTAATAATTACATATTTTATTTCACTTTAGCTGTCATGTGGGCCTGTGATTGGAAGATTGCCGGTTCAAGCCCCGGTACCGACAACATCAAAAAATGTGGGTGGAAAAGGGGAAACACCCACACCTGCCTCCACCCTCATTCGCCCCACTCTGGGCCCCTGAGCAAGGCACTTAACCCCCACCATTTGCTCCCTGAACAGGTCTTTCTTGAAAATGAGTTCTCGTGGCTCAATGAGACCACCTGTATAAACAAATGAAGAAGAAAAAAGAATACTGTTATAACCTGTTTAACCATTGCATTACAAAAACAGCATGCCACAAACATTTTGATAAGTCCTCTGCTTGTGAAAAGAGAGCACAATGTCTTATTTTTATAGTGTAAATTATTTAAAATGGGCATAGTTTCATAAAAGAAACAGTGTCTCAGTTGGTGCTTGCTGAAAAATCATCCAGGAAAAATCTCAGAAATAATTTTGAAAAGACACAGAGGTGAACTACTAAAAAAATCTGGTTTACAGGTAGTCCCCGATTTACGAGCGCTCTGATCTGCGAGGTTCCAGACTTACGAGCTGCGAATTTTTGGAAAAAACGAAAAAAATACTGAGTTTTCATGTGTTTTTTCACTACAGTTAGTTAGTTAAGCATATAAACACACGTTTCCGATCATTTTTATGCACTCAAAAGTAGTTTTTAGATGAAAATAGAGTGTTTTTAGTCGCGCTAGCGAAAACCGTTCCAATTTACGAGCGGATTTCCGGATTTACGAGAGAAATGGCGGCCGTTCCAAATTACGAGATTTCCGGTTTACGAGCGCCTCGTTGTAACGGATCTCGCTCGTAAATCGGGGACTACCTGTATATGGTGACAGTTTTATTGTCAATCTAAGAATCTGCAGTGTCAAGTCAGGTAAGCACAGGGATTAGGGATGTGCCGATCGATCGGTCACCGATCATAATCGGTCGATAATCATTAAAGCGTATGTGATCGGCTTTTGCCTTCAATTACCGATCACAGAGCCTGTGATGCGAAGTTTGCTAACTGCAAAACGTGCGACGAAAAAGTACCTCGTGGAGGAAGTTCAACGAAGTCCTTCAACACAACAAACCTAATTCGTCATTAAAATGTTTTAATACGTTTTAATAACTTACCAAAAGCCGTCTGCCAGCGCCGCCATAAGCAACACCTGTTAGCATGTAGCCCCACCGAGTAGCCCCACCGAGTCCGCTGCGCAGTTACGGGCAGTCCAGTTTAGCTGCGGCTTCAAAAAGGCTGTCGGCTTTGTTATTCCAAGTTAGCTGGGTGTCCCCCGATATCTTCTGCTTCCAGTCCGACATCGAGGCGAGCTCCAGGAACCTCTGATCGCACAAAGCCGGCTGTCTGCTGCAGCTCTGGTTTAGCATGTTAGCCTTAGCTCATACCATGAGCTGCTGGTCTCGCGCGGCGCTGTGGGAGCGCTCGGCGGAGCGATCGCGGCTGCTGCTCCAGTCCTGAGACATTCACAGAGTTCAGGGAGTGTTTCCAGTTAATTTATCCGTATGAGGCATCCTCTTATGGGAGAAACAGTCCTCCAAAAGCCGAGTGCCGAGTCTGGAACTAATGAATGTAAAATGGCGGAGGCGGTATTTCGGTTCCTGGTTCTTCTTCTTCTTCTGCGGTTGGCGAACTCATATTAAGCGCATTACCGCCACGGTTCCTGGTTCCCGCAGGAAGTTGTTCAAAAAAGCACGAAATTATTTAAAAAAAATAATAATAATGATACTTTACGTATTTATAAAGCCATTTGTAAAAACAGCCAACAGTGCAGCTTTAAGTAGCAAATGGGGTATTTTAGTTTTTTATATGAAGTAATAGATGTGTTTTTTTTTTAAAAACAATAAAAAACCTTTTATTTATTTATTGAAAGTTAGTAAGGTAAACATTTTTCTTTGATAATGCAGTTGATAATTACTTTTATTTACTTTGTTCTCTGAAATAAATGAGTAAAAATATGTTTTTGTCTGAATTATGGTGATTTTATGGTTCTGAAAAGAACATGAGTGCTGCTTCTGGCTACAAGATCTGAAAAGTTTTCAGATCTTGTAGCCAGAAGCAGCACTCATAAGTTACAGGCAATCCATCTGATCGGTGATCGGTGATCGGTATATGTGATCGGCACACATATAAGCGATCGGTAATTGTGATCGGTATCGGTGATCGTCACACATAGGTGATCGGTATCGGTTTCAAAAAACCTGATCGGCACATCCCTAACAGGGATATATATTACATTTGGATTCCAAGACTCTGGTATGAATCTGATCAACAAACTAATAAAATAAAATAAAAATTTCAAACAATGCACAAAAGTAAAAGTAGTAGAAAAGGTGGGTGGTGCTGACTCCCAAACTGCCACCAACCAATCAGATACTGGCACAATTGACAAGACGCTCACGGTAAGATCACTCTGCCCATGAGGAAATGTAACCCAGGGTGAAACCTTCAAAAAACAAACAAGATAGCTGTAGAGGTAGAGGTAGTGAAGTTCACGGTGTTACCTCATCAGACAACATTAAGGCAATGAAGACAGGCAAAATAAAATTCTGATACTATTACTAATAACTTAAAATAGTTACTGCAGTAGATGTTTTCATATTTTTGGAGGAAAAGGGGGTGCAGCTCCTACAGGTAAGTTGTACAGTATTTCACTTCAGGACAAACTGTTATCACCAATTGGTCAGTTTCTGATGAACTTACTGGATTGATTGACAGATGGCATCATGTCAGTTACCTGGCACACACTACAGCTGATGGGGGTCCTATTATAGGATCTCCATCAGCTGTAGTGTGCCATGAACCAAGCTATTGGTTCAGATATGTGGATGATACCGGGGTCAAAATTCAAGCTAAGGAAGCAGAAGCATTCACCGGATACATCAACTCTGACAACAACATCAAGTTCATCAGAGAGGATGCAAATGACAACAAGTGCCTTTTTTTGGACTGTTTGGTCAACATGGGAAGAGAAGACAGTCTCAACATTGAAGTCTACAGGAAACCATCCCACACAGATCAGTATCTTCTGTTTGACTCTCACCATCCACTGGAACACAAACTGTCATCAGAACCTTACAACATCGGGCTAAACATGTCCCCACGAAGACATAAGGGAAGGCAAAGGAACAAAAACACAAGATAAAAAGCTCTCCAAACATGGATATCCTAACTGGGCCTTTGTCAAATCAGCAAGGAAATCTACAAAACACAACATTGAACAGACCAAGGAGAAAAACGGATGGAAAAACATTGTCATCCCTTATGTTGTTGGAGTATCTGAGAAAATCAGAAGGATTTTCTCCAAACACAACATACCAGTACATTTCAAACCCAACAGAACTCACTGAGAGGCTGGTCCACCCTAAGGACAAAACACCCAAACACAAGCAGAGTACTGTAGTGTGGTGTATGAAGTTCAGTGCAGCAAAGAATGTCCAGATGTCTATATTGGAGAAACCAAGCAGCTTCTTCACAGATGCATGGTTCAACACATGAGAGCCAGTTCTTTAGGACAAGACTCAGCGGTTCACCTACATCTCAAGGATAAGGGACATGTTTTTCTATTACATTAGTGCTTAGTGTATTTCTAGTTGATGTTCCTCCATAGTCAGATCCTAGATGTTATTAATGTTTTTCCTCTCACTTTTTGATGTAGGATGTAACTGGGACCCTGTGTACATAATCTCGTTTTTCATCACATGTACCACATGCGATGCAAATGACAATAAAGACTCTCTGACTCTGACTCTAATTCTTTTGAGGACCAAAATGTTCACATTTTGGACTGAGAAGACAGATGGTTTAAGAGGTGGGTGAAGGAAACTATGTAAAAAAAAAAAGAGAGAGAGAGAGAGGTGTTGGAGAAGGCTTTGCGCACTGGTCAAAATCTGCCATCATCACTGCAAGATCTTGGTGAAAAAGTAATGCAACACTGGATAGAAATAGATCTTGTGACATTGCAGAAGCTTGTTGAAACAATGCCACAGTGAATGCATGCCATAATAAAAGCTAAAGGTGGTCCAACAAAATATTAGTGTGACCTTTTTTTTTGGGGGGTGGCGACTTTTTTTGGGGCCAGGCAGTGTATGTATGGTAACACAAAGTACAAATGTTAAACATAGAACCAAATGTTGGAAATTCAATTGAATTACATTTTTATATATACCGGTAATATAATCTTGACATTATTTTTTATGATCTGTCTTTGTGGAGAAGTGTTTATCTGCCACTTTAAGCTTTCATGATGTTAATTGGAGCTCGAGAGGCGAGTTTGCTCTTGGCCGTCATGCTTATATAAGTGCTTTAATGCTCGGATTGGATGAAGCAGTTCAAGTTTATGAGTTACAGGAAGATAATGATTAGCTCCAGGCTTTTAAAGCCCCACTGACAGGATTTTTTAATTTTCATGAAATTGCTCAAAATATATATGTTTTATCATTTAAATACCTGTATGTTAGTTTTTGCAAACAAAATGATTAATCACTTTAATTTTGCTTTAAAAGTGATTTTGAACTTCAAGCCGTGTTTAATCATGGGAAATCCGATTACACGCGAACGCACCATCTGTGACGTAACACCGGGCAGAGCTCTGGGCTTGTCACAGTGCGCGGGTGTGAGCAGCTCGACATGAAGGTAAGTCTGATACAGCATCAGACCTAAATTAGATCCTGTTGTTTCTTGTTCCATCACCCAAACTATTTTCTGCTTCCCAAAATGAAGACAAATAGCTCAAATCTTCACATAGATTGCTAAATTCGTCGGGTTTTAAATTGTCCGCTATTAAAGAGACCAGAGCCCTCTGCCTCTCACTACGTCACAGATGGTGCGTTCGTGTGTAATCGGATTTCCCATGATTAAACACGGCTTGAAGTTCAAAATCACTTTTAAAGCAAAATTAAAGTGATTTATCATTTTGTTTGCAAAAACGAACATATTTAAATGATAAAATATATATATTTTGAGCAATTTTATGAATAGTAAAAAAAATCATGTCAGTGGACCTTTAAGTTAATTAATCGCTTTTATTTGCTTTTGTTTTACAGTAAACGCTCTAGACCTTGCCATACAACAGCTGCTATCCACGGTCTTATCCTTTCAGGATCCACTGACACTTTCTCCTCTTAGAAACTAAGAGCAGGTCACTCTTGTACAGTAAATGAGTCCACGAGGCTCAATGAGATTTACCTGTCTAAATAAAGGTTGAATGAAAAAAAAAATACTAAAGCACAGAAAGTAAGGAAATTTGTGTTTAATCAATTGTTTCTTTGCTCTAACTGTGCTTCTTGATAAACAATCTTATCTTACAGCAAAGAAATAATTGATAGAACACTTTTTGATCTATATTTTTGTATTTATCACTCGTTCAGCTGTGACTTTCTCAAAATGACGTCCTTTTTCACTTATGCACTGTCGTTTTTTTTAAACATTTCTCATCTATTCATCCATCCTTTATTACCAGTCAGTTACTGTTATTGGAGCAATTTGTAACTGGAGTCTAATGCACACTTTTCTCCCTGGCTGATTTGTGTTGATTGGTTGGAGTAAAAGGGAGTTTCCCCTGTGGCACTTCCACATATTTGCAACTGTATTCATCCATAACATGACTCATTGTCTGTTGAGGTCAGTTCCTCTAAGTCTGAGGCCATGAGTCTCGACCGGAAACGGGTGGAATGTCCCTTCTGGGTCAGTGGGGAGACTTTGCCTCAGGTGGAGGAGTTCAAGTGTCTGGGCGTCTTGTTCATGGGTGATGGTAGGATGGAGCAGGAGATGCATTGGGACCTCATCCTGAGTAATGAGGGTGTTGCTTCGTTCAGTCTTGATGAAGAAAGAGCTGAGTCGAAAGACAAAGCTCTCGATATACTTGTCTGTCTACATTTCGGCCCTCATCAATGGTCATGAGGTTTAGATCATGACCGAAAGAACAAGATCCCAGATACGAGCAGCTGAAATGAGCTTCCTTCGTAGGATGGCTGGGCTCAGCCTTATGCCTGGTACCCACTGCACCTGTGTCGGGCGGCTGAAGCGGCCGGTTTACATTCAAAGTCTATGGGGAGACGCGTGGAGTCGCGGTGAACCGGGAAGCGGCGCGTTTTTAGTGATTGAAGCGGCGCGACGGCACGCTGCAGTTCCTTTCCACGCACGCGCGCGTCCAAAGCAACCTACGCGTCGAGCCGCCAACGCCATAAAATTCGATCTCTGGTGGCTCGACGCGTCCAGCAAACAGTCGGGAGAGCCTCTGCTATGTGATGACACAACGACAACGGGACTTTTTTTTTACTTTTTAAACTTACCCAACGAGCCTCCATGAATTGGAACCAAACTCCGGTAAGAAACGTGGCATTTTAACCAGTTACAGCTGTCCACTCCAGCGTTTGATCACCCCAAACATAAAAAAACGTTTTAATCTCACCAAAGACTGTCGGAGCTGCAGTAAACAACTGACCCGGAAAACAAGCTAGACCCCCTCCCCTCTGCTTCCCCCTAGTGCGCATCATCAGACGCGTCCCAGTGGGACCCCGGCATCAGTGACAAGCGGCCAAAAGGGGGCAGCAGGAGCATTCTGACAAGTTTGGTGGGGACCAGGCATTAGAGGTGAAGCGCACCGTCATCCAGAAAGAGCTCCGAGTAGGACCACTGCGCCTCTGCATCGTCAGGAATCAGTTGAAATGGTTCAGGCATCTGATTAGGACGCCTCCTAGACACCTTCCTTTAGAGGTTTTCCAGAAACGTCTCATTGCTAAGAGGCCCTGGGGAAGACCCAGAAGTCACTGGAGGGATGGTGTGGCTTTCTCTCCTGGACTTGTTGCCTCCACAATCCAACTATGGATAAGTGGTAGAAGATGGATAGTGAGTGTAAGAGGTTGGGATTGTAACTGGTGTTATTTTTTTTATCTCATCTTTAACTCATTGGTTCACAATTCTGATTAGCCTTTCGTCTTTGCTGGTGAAGATTCTCAGTCATCCAGGACATGATAAATTCAAAAAACATTCAATACAGAAACAACTGGACTTCATTTGTAACAGAAGACGTTTCACTCTTCCTCCGAGGAGCCTTTCATCTACTACCATACCAACTTTATTTATAGAGAACTTTAAACACCCATTGGACCAAAGTGCTGTCCACATAATAAAACAATCATACAGTCAGATAATTTAAAAAAACAATTACAATTATTAAAATTCAACATCTCAGATGGTGTCAAAGGCCAGGGAGAAGAGATGGTTTTTAAGAAGGGATTTCAAAAAAGAGAGGGAGAAGTCCTGTCTGATGTTCAAGGGAAGGTCATTCCATAATTTAGGAGCTGCACAGCAAAAGCACGTCTCCTCTCAGAAGCAGCTGATCACATGACCTGTGGGATTGAGAGGGTGTGTATGGATGTAGCTACTCTAACAGATGGGGCGGGGCAAGTCTGTTTAGAGCTTTAAAAGCAAATAAATATAATTTTAAAATTAATCCTAAAATGTACGGGCAGCCAGTGCAGGGAGGCTAAAACGGGAAATGTGGTCAAACTTTTGTGTGCCAGTTAAAAGCCGTGCAGCAGCGTTCTGTACCCTCTGAAGCTGAGGGATACACGAGTCACTGATTCCTATATGGAGTGTGTGTTACAGTAGTCCAGCCGAGTGGTCACAACAGCATGAACTACTGTTTTGAGAAAGAATCTGCTTTACTTTAGCCAGCTGGGCAGATAGAGGAAAAACAACTACCGGTAGATTTAACAACTGCTCTGATGTGATTTGGAAGTTTATGGAAGTTCTACTTTTATAGTACATCTGTTTTTTTTATCTTTACACAACAGGTGTAGGGCTTTTTATTGACAGTTTCCTGTTTCTACTTGGTTGCAATTGCAAACTTACTTAATGATTATGTTTAAAAATGACCAATAATTTCCCCCAATGTAATTTTTTTCCCCACTCTTTTCTTCAGGTTAGTGGCAGCGGAGGGGGTAGAACCTCGTTTCATGAAAGAAGAAGAAGAAGAAGTGGAAGAAGAGAGTAGTGAGGAGGAGGAAGAGGAGCTGACAGCAGAAGAACAATGTAAACTTGTTTTAATCAACTCTGTTCATTCCAGTTTAAGCAAAATTTGATGATGTTATACATTTTTGGTCAATAAGAAAGGTGAGCATCACATCTGATAGTTTATTTCTCATTTTGAGGGGCCCCCCATGTTTCATCATTTTATTTATGCTTAGCTTCCCTAGTTGAATTGTCCTCTGTAGTTGTGAGTGTGACTCGTTGCAGAGTGAAGTGTTGGCAGAAATGGATCTGCCTGAGAAAGGTTTAAGTAGTCTGTACGTGTGACCTTTTTGCTGACTTTCCTCCAAGCAAAGCAACACACACACATACACACACTGTCAGCACGCGTTTGACCGGCCCCTGACCTTATCTGTACACACTGTCTCGGTACAGACACTGTCTGCACTCAGAGTTGTCTGTGAAGCTGAATACTATGCACACATTCACTGTACTTTTACAAAAGTAATCCACTTTTGCTTACTGTCTTTATTCCATGTTCCTATCCAGATGGTGAAAGTAAATAAATAGATAGGTTCTGAGAATCTGCAAATCCAATCAATATCATCCAGCTGCAAAGCCACAGCTTAAGCAAATGTAGATTTATACACAAACATTTAATCTTTTATGGAATAAAGACAAGGGTACTTGTGTGAAACATTTTATTATGAAAAGTTTTTTTTTTTATCAGCGCCTGTATTGTCTGACAATTCAAAAGGACAACTTTTATTATTTTCTTTAGATAATTGAACATCCAACCAGGGTTCAATTACTGTGTTTTATAGACAATTAACTGCTGCTTTAATTAATAAGGGTTTTTTGTCTTTACTATTACAAAACATGCAAATCCAATGCAAATTTTGTCAGGTTGTAGAAACAGTCTTGGCTCTGCATGTTCTTTAAAAGATCCCACACAAACCAGCAACACAATACTTGACTCAGGCAACACAAACATATGATTTAGGTAAATATCAACTCTGGTGCACCAGGGGAGGTGGTCAGTGTCAGTTTTTTAGACAATAATATGCTGTTGTTGAAACTAGTCTGAGAGTCTGAGGTCCTTTTAGGCCTTTGAGAAAACGTGATGAAAGTCCACTTTAAGCTTTGTGGAACAAGTTAATCAGGATTGTTTATAGACAAAGGTGCAACTAAACAAAGAGAGAAGCTTTCTCTGTCTTACAGCCCCAGCTGCAAAGTTTAGATCTCAAATTGTTATAGTCAATATTTTAACTTACAAAGTAAAAGTAATAAGCATTCATGTTGTATAAATCTAACATTTGTGATCATACTTTAATTTTGCATTTTAAAAAAATCCACATTTTGCTAATGTAGAGAACTTGTGTATTCAAATGATCTCTAGCAGCAACTAAGTTATAAAAACCATAAAGAGTGGATTTTTTTTACAGTTGGTGTACTTTTGCATTTTATTTTGAGTAAATTTAACCACTCTTTGTATCATATAGGTTTTAATGTGCCGTGTTTACTGCCAGCCACAGATTCACAAAATGTAATATAATAATAGTAATTATAATAATATTATAATATACAGGTAGTCCTCGACTTACGACGGAGATCCGTTCCTACGCGGCGGCGTCAACCGAATTTCGACGTAAGTCGGAACATACAGTACATACATACTGCACCATATACGTAAATACTGCACCATATACGTACAATACTGTATTACCAAGCACTTAGCCTATCCTAACACAGTACCCTGCATAATTATCAAAAAACACATACATTTGGGAGCCATAATGAAGGAAAAAAGAGTTAATTTCCTACTGGAATGCTGGTGAAGCCGTTTTCCTCCGTCCAGCTTCCGTATTCGCTGTTGCGTTTACGTCGTAAAACCGCCGTCCATAAAACAGCTACTTTTCCACAGCTGCTGCCTGTTTCTGCCGGTCCAGCTTGCTCCAACAAGTTTTGTTTTGTTTTTTGAATGTCCAGAAGACCAGACTTAGCATTTTTAGAGAGTACAGTGCATAATTTCTCTGTCGCTACGTTTACAACGTAAAACCGGAAACTGCGTAACTCGGCTTTTCAAAATAAATTTTCAAAATTATTTTTTTATTTTTTTATTTTTTATGGGAGATGCGTCGTAACTCGAGACCGTCGCAAGTCAAGGACTATCTGTATTCACATACTGCCAGTTGTTTTTGCATGTTCAAATAAATGTATATGTTTTTTTTCTTTGTAGCCAAAAAGAATCAATTTCAGATGATGAGGAAGATGCACTATAATGAGGGCCTGAACATAAAGCTGGCTCGTCAGCTGATTGCTAGTGAGCTAGAGGAGGATGACGATGAAGACGAAGAGATGAAGGACGAAGAGATGAAGGACGACTCAGAGGAACTAACGGAGGACACAGAGGAGACGGAGATCAGTGTTGACCCACCACAGGAAACAAGAGGTATACTTTGTTTCTTTGCACACCTGATGGACAGGTTCAGTGGGTACCAGTCTGTATGAAAGTACAGTTTATTTAGGCAAAATGTCAGAAAATGTATTGCAATGAAATATGGCAAACATACAGTATTTTCACGTGTTTGAATTTTGTCTGTCTTTTGTCCAGCTGACTCTCGAGAATCCTAGACGAGGGCTGTCTCCCACCTTCAGCCCTGTGTGAACCCAGAACACTGAGACATGCAGCAGACACCCCCTCACCCCCCACACGACATCGTCTCCCAGCAGCCAGTAACTTTCCGATAACCAGTCTGTCTCCACTCTGTGCAATACGCCCGTCAAAGAAGTTGGACGTCCACACGCACGTAAAGACAGGCGCTTGCCCTGCCTCTCTCTCCTGTTGCCAAGAATTTCCTCCTTCTGCTTCCTCACGTCTCGTCGGGACCGGCTTTGCACTGAAGAATACGTTCTTCTGACGCTGAAAGGAGGATTACGACCTTTAGACAAAAACAAACAAACAAATAAATAAAACTCGAGTGACAAGAGAACCCGTCTGACTGAACCAGCACGTCAGTCCTGGAAGAAGCCCTGGATTAATGACTGCTGAGACATGACGGTTTTTACTGGCGGAGCCTCAGATAGCATTTTTTTCCCTTCTTTGTGACTGACAACCCTGTCGTGTTTTAGTTCAATTCATGATTAAAGTTTCAAACAATTATTATATTTTTTTAATCTCTTCTTCCATCTTAAAAACCAGTAAACTGCTTATTTAACGAAGCTGTTCAAGACAAGTTATTTCATATTGGCACAAGAGTTTTAAGATAATTAGGGAAATTACCCGCCTAGGTAGTAATATTAACTAAAAAAATGTAATTGCCTTATAAATAAAAATATTTTTTGTTGATTGACTTGTGTATGCTACAGTTGGTGGTTCTCAAACTTCACAGCAAAGAAAATAATGACGAGGAGAGCTGCACGAAGAGAAGGCTTAATGCTGAACCTGAATATTTCAACCAAACAGAGCTCGTTGTATTCCGAGTTTCTGTGGTTGTTTTAAAACAATAGATTCAGCATTTATAATTTTAGGGCGTGAATGGTTTTTTTTGGAAGCCCCTGAATGTGATGAAGTTGCAGAAAAAAGTTTGAGGGCCACCTCCTGTAGTGCTTCAACATGATGCTCACCTTTAATAATCCTCATTTATTTTTTTATCCTTAAAGAGCGGTCGTTTTAGCCAAACTCGTTTCAAGTTCACAAACACACATATCTGATGAAATCAGACAATAAAATTGTCAAATTAACATGTACCGGTACTCATGCTTTGTTTTCTTTAACGAGCTAGTTAGTTTTCATTTTATGCGATTACTGTGTTAAAAAAAAATTGCAGGGCGAGCTGGTCAGAGTTTTTGTACCTAAAAAAAATAAAGTAAAGTTTGTGTATTACAGTAGTTTTAAAGATATCTGGAGGTACAGTGTTGGAGTATTGCTGCTTAGGTTTGACATGTGCTACTGATAAGACAATTTCTTGCAGCTTTAAATATCTTCTAGAGATCAACGGAATAAGAAACCAGCACTCGATGCGCTTTTTCGTCATAGATCTGTGCTCCACCACACAAAGCTATTAAGTTATTAAATAGAAAGGTGTACAAATGTTCTTTTCTTGGCTTCATTGCATATTTAAAATGCAACTATGTCTAATCTACTTAAAATGTCTTGCACAGTCCAGTTTGAGGAACATCAGTGAGATAAATGGTTGTAATGCTACTGACTTAAAGAGGATGTTGGAAGTGAAACCACTAAAGGCTACTGGAGGTGTTCAGGGAACTTTTGTACTGTTTCATAGTTTGGCCAGGTGTTAAAAGTGTCACTACAAAGTCTTATTTTTTTTTTAAAGACCTAGATGGCACCCTTAAAGTTTCTCTTGGCTGTGAGATTTGGCTGCAAACTGTACGACGTCACTTGTCAAGTGAATAAAAAGAAAGTTGTGGAGTGAAAAGCATGCAGGATGTACGTCTTGTGTTATCTTTTTCCCCTCTCCCTTTAATGCCTCACTGTGATCTTAGAGCTTTTTATTGTTGAAATTCAAAAGATCCCAATCCATACCATGACTCCTGCCAACGTCCCCTTTTTCAAGCATTTTATTTATTTTTCCATAACGTGAAGGAAATGACTTTAAACGGTTTCCACCAACCAGTGAAACGAGCAATGTTTTAATTTAATTTAAAAAAAAATACAAGCAGTTAATTATTGAGCTTGCTTTATTTTTTTTACAGGAAATATATTTTTGGCAGTAATGCGTTTAGCCTCAATTGGTAAATTAGTTAACCAATTTAAAAAAAGGTTCCTGCAAAGAAGTTGAAGTAGTTTATTTCCTCTTGAAACGACGGACATGATCACCCATAGGTGGTTATTACCTGTCTAATGTGCCTCTATTGATTTATGTGTTCATTGGACAAGCTCCATAATCCTATTTTTAAGTTATTTTTATTGCCTTTGGTCTTGCATTGCTTCTGACCACCTGTATTGTTTTGTTTATAGGTGACAGACTTTTATGCAGCCCTTTCACTCAGCTGTCTCAAAAGCGATGTGGATGTCAGCCATATACAGTATATATTTTTTTCTTTTTGCAGTTTGCATGTTCTTAATCATCAAACTGTGTGTACTGTTTTTTTTTTCTTCTCATATTAAACAGATGTTGTTAGAAGCTAGTGTCAAATTTGTTTCATTTGTGCCAAAAATCTGAAGATAGGATTTAGAGTACACCACTTTTTCATCTCTTGTACACAGTCATTTACTCAAAAATAAGTTTGAGTAAATGTAAATACTGTATATGATCCAATACTGAATAAAATTTTATTAAAATATTTCTCACCTAATTTTGTGATAAAAAGCTTAAACTCAACTCCATTGTTACAGTTAAAGTCCTGTATTGATGCATTACGGTTGTTCATGGCAGCTTTCTTTGGTTTTATTTCCTATTTAAAAGCAAAAGTTGCCTTGAAAATCTATTAAATTTTATTAACAAGTAACTTTTATCTGCACAAATAAAAATCCATCCATTCATTATCTTTACCCACTTCTTCCTTTTCTGGTTGCATCTCTGAATTTTATGCCACTGTCATGCTGATATAGAAAAGGAAAGTTTCTTTTGAGAAAAACCTTAAATGTATAAACACTGCTTTAATGGAACTGTGTCTCACTTATTCTGTCTTCTACCTTTAAAAGTCTGTCATGCAACATCTTATTTCAATTTCATTCTTGAATTCTATGACCCTCATCCTGGTAACATTTTTTTAAATTGCAAATATGGAACATACAAGAACAAAATAGAACAACACATAACTAATCATAAACACAGATACAGCAATCAATGGTATTACAGAACATTAAACAGTGTTTTACAAATCTAAAAAAGCTAAGTCTGGTCCTCTGGACATTCAAAAGTGTTTTACAAAGTTAAAATCAAATTGGTGCTAGAGGGTTGCAGTTCTTCAAGGGCAGTTATAAATTTGAGCTTCCGTTTATGGATTCTATATAAATATTTATAGAAGATAATATAATCTGGAAGTTAGGCTTTTGTTGTAAATATTTGGAGGTGTGTATATATTTACCATAAATAATAAAAAGTTAACAACATATAAAGATTCTGTTTAACAAGGTCACATTTCTCCATCCCAAATAAAACATGCTTTTCTGTTAAAGTGATATTCAAATTCTTTCGATTAAAAAAATTGGACATGTCCCTCCAGAATACTTTGGTGTAACAACAATCCCAAAACAAATGAACAAGCTCTTCTTCGTGATTTTTACAAAAAAGTACACATAGGATCCAAGTCACATTTATATATTTTTTTTTTGATCAAAAATGCTTTAACTGGATAACAATAGTGAATAATTTTGTATGAAATTTATTTTACTTTATTATTTATTAGGTATTTTTTGGGAGTAGCCAAGTCCATTTCTAATATGTTTGACCTTCTGGTAACATTTTGTGGCACAGTAACTCAGGCCTTTATTTGTCACTGTAGTGAGCACAGTTGAGCACTAGAGGGCAGCAACTTACCATTTATATGCAATTTTTGTTTTCGAAGTTTTCATCCCTTTTACAACTACAAGACACGCCAAATCAAATTATGATAAATTGGATAGTGTATTTCAATATAATTTAACGTCACTCTAACTCCATTTTGTTTTGTACGGTAAAAAATAAAAAT
>JBBPBX010028193.1:3792-36742 GCA_038048925.1 Garcialebias charrua
TATATATATATATATATATATATACATACACACATGCATACATATGTATATGTAAAATCAACTACTACTTAACACTTGTACTACTATTCCTACTTCGCAGTTTTTCACTTATTGCAGGTCTTCAGGGTACAGATCCCCCATGATAAACAAGGGACTACTGTAATGGCAAAACCACCCATTACTAATGTTCAAGATCTGACAATTAGTGTAACCTATTCCTAGTTTGACATCCAAATGTATTAAATAAATACAGTATTATCAAACTAACAAACTCCTCTGTTAATCCAGTGTAGTTTAAAATAATTTATTCCAGTACTCACTAACAATTAAATGATCATAATCTGATGTGTTTATAATCACTTTTTGTTCCCTCACCATTCATAGTCCTGGCGTGTGCAGGAACAGTTGGAGATGGTGATCGGTCTGTCAAAATCCTCTCCGTTGAAGCATGTGGCGTGAGGAGCTCGCCTCTTGAAAGTTACCTCTCTGCCCAACAGACACTCATTACCATGCTCATCTGATGGAGACCAATGTTTGTAGTCAGCCTCAGAACAAGCAACACCTGAAGAAAACAATAAAAGAAAGTGTAATTATTTATATAGAAGAGGCAATTGGGAGTAAAAAAAATAGTTTTCCGTCACATATTATTTAAACTTCCTAAACCTAAACATTTTCCAGAAACATCCTTTGTTGCTACAAGCAATGTAGTGAACAAAACAAAATGAAAAGAATTAAGATCACCTGGAAACAATTGAAAGAAACTCAGTGTCCCTTGCCCGGACATATGTTACCGAGGC
Source organism: Garcialebias charrua (assembly GCA_038048925.1). Classification (NCBI taxonomy): domain Eukaryota; kingdom Metazoa; phylum Chordata; class Actinopteri; order Cyprinodontiformes; family Rivulidae; genus Garcialebias; species Garcialebias charrua. Next base: position 4,590 of record JBBPBX010028193.1, read on the forward strand.
CCACCCTGGAGCCAGGCCTGGGTGAGGGGTTCGTCAGTGAGCATCTGGTGACCGGGTCTTCCTGAAGGAGCAACATGAGTTTGCCTTCCTGTGGACACACCACTTGCATGAAGGGCCATAAAAGTCAGGTGCATGATGCCATAGGCAGTGGATGAAGGCAGAGACCTTTGCACTCTGACCCTGGCTTACCAAAGCTGGCTCTTGGGACATGGAACATGACCTCTATGGCAGGGAAGGACCCTGAGCTTGTGCGCGAGGTTGAGAGGTACTGACTAGATACAGTTGGGCTCACCTCCACGCACAGCATGGGCTCTGGAACCAATGTCCTGGAGAGGGGCTGGACCTTATTCCACTCTGGAATTGCCCATGGTGAGAGGCATTGAGCTGGTGTGGGTCTACTTGTAGCCCCACGACTTGGTGCCTGTGTGTTGGGAGTTTTCCCCAGTAGATGATAGAGTGGGGCTTCCCTTTGCCTTTGGGTGGGGGGATGGGCTTTAACTGTTGCTTGTGCTTGCGCGCCGTACGGCAGTTCAGAGTATCCAGCCTTCTTGGAGTCTTTGGCAGTTAAGATGGGAGGTGTGCCAGCTGGGGACTCCTGTATTCTGCTGGGGGACTTCAATGCCCATGTGGGTGATGACAGTGTGACCTGGAGGGACGTGATTGGGAGGAACGGTCGCTCTGATCTGAACCTGAGCGGTGTTCTGTTGTTGGACTTCTGTGCTAGTCATAGTTTGTCCATCAAGAACAACGTGTTCAAACAAAAAGGTGTCCATAAATGTACTTGGCACCAGGACGCTGTAGGTCGTAGATCGATGATTGACTTTGTAGTCGTGTCATCTGATTTGCAGCCGTTTGTTTTGGACACTTGGGTGAAGAGAGGAGCTGAACTGTCAACTGATCACCACCTGGTAGATTGTTGGATCAGATGGCAGGGGAAGATGCTGGACAGACCCAGTAGATCCAAATGTGTAGTGAGGGTTTGCTGGGAACGCCTGGCAGAAGAACACGTCAGAAAAATCTTCAACACACACGTCCGGGAGAACTCTAACCACATCCCAGACGAGGTGGGGGAAATAGAGTCCAAGTGAGCCATGCCTTACTTGTTCAAGGATCCAAGGATTCAAGGTTCTTTATTTGTCATTTGCACCACATGTGGTAAATGTCTTGGAACAAAATTATGTACGCAGAGTCCCAGTTACATCCAACAATAAAATGTAAAAGAAAAACAGTAATAGCATCTAAGATATGAACTAAGAAAAATATCAACTAAAAATACACTAAGCACTAATAGCATAAAAACATTATGTCGAACAGTAGCACAAACATGAGTCTGTGTGAGCAAATGAGCATGAATGAACACAGCAACATGAAACAGATCAGCAGCAACATGAAACAGATCAGCAGCAACATGATGTGATATTTCACAGTGATTATTCTTAATTATTCATGAGTCTAACAGCCTCCTGGTAGAAGCTGTTCCTCAGTCTAGCGGTTCTACACTTAATGCTCCTCAACCTCCTTCCTGAGGAAAGAAGGGCAAAAAGTGTGTGTGCTGGGTGAGTGGGGTCCTTCATGATGCAGGTGGCTCTTTTCCTGCATCTGGAGGTGTAAATGTCTGTGATGGTGGGGAGACTGACTCCAACATCTTCTGTGCAGCCTTCACCACTCTCTGTAGAGCTTTTCTTTCTGCAGCTGTGCAGCCTCCATGCCACACGTTGATGCTGGAGCACAGGATGCTCTCCACTGCACACCTGTAGAAGGAGGTGAGGACTGGGCTGCTCAGACCAGCACGTCTCAGCCGTCTGAGGAAGTAGAGTCTCTGATGACCTTTCTTGATCAGGCTGGTGGTGTTGTTGCTCCAGCTGAGGTTATCATTCAAGTGTACACCCAAGTACTTGTAGCTGGAGACCACTTCTACCACAGATCCTCTTATGTTCAGGGGCGGGTGTCGGTGTGTTTGTTCCTTCTGAAGTCCACAATCATCTCCTTTGTCTTCTTCACATTCATGTGAAGGTTATTCTCTTTGCACCAGCACTCCAGATGTTCCACCTCCTGCCTGTAGCTGGACTCATCATTGTTTGTGATGCATCATTGTTGAGGTAGCTGCCTTGAACTGTGGCCGCAAGGTTGTAGGTGTTTCTTGCGGTGGCCATCCACAAACTCGGTGGTGGACACCTCGGGTCAGGAAGGCTGTCAAGCTGAAGACAAAGTCCTATTGGGCCTTGTTGGCAAGTGGGACCTTCTCACTCCCACGAGCACATCGTCTATGGAGGAAGCTGAGTCTGGGGACTTTGGAGTTGGTTCGTCCATAACCATGGCTGAGGTCGCCAAGGTAGTTAAAAAGCTCTGAGGTGGCAGGGCTCAAGAAGTGGATGAGATTCACCCTGATTTACATAAGGCTCTGCATGTTGTGGGGTTGTCTTGGTTAACACGCCTTTGCAACGTCACATGGACATTGGGGGCAGTGCCACTGGATTGGCAGACTGGGGTGGTGGTTCCTATCTTCAAAAAGGGGGACCGGAAGGTGTGCTCCAATTATAGGGGCATCACTCTCCTTAGCCTCCCTGGTAAAGTTTATTCAGGGGTACTGGAGAAGTGAGTCCAATCGTTGGTCGAACCTCAGATCCAGGAGGAATAATGTAGGTTCCGTCCTGGCTGTGGAACACTGGATCAGCTCTTTACCCTCACTAGGATCCTTGAGGGGCCATGAGAGTTTGCCCATCCAGTCTAGATGTGTTTTGTGGACTTGGAGAAGGCATTCAACATTGTTCAGAGGTGTTCTATAAACTTGCATAATGCAACCCGCATTATGCAAGCATACAGAACCACCTAACTTGAATCCTACACTCCTTGTTTCTTTGAATTGAGAAAACTCCTCAGATGAGAAGGGCAACGTTTTCAGTTACAAATAAAGTCCAGTTGTTTTGTTTTTAACCTTTTTTGGAGTAATGTACTTAAAGGAACCCACATAGTGGGTTACAGTCCTCAACCGGAAAAGAGTGGATTGTTCTCTTCAGGTCGAGTGTGAGGTTCTGCCTCAAGTGGAGGAGTTTTTGTGTCTTGAGGTTTTGTTCCCGAATGAGGGAAGAATGGAGCGTGAGATTGACAGACGTATTGGTCCAGCTTCTGCAGTATTGTGGACTCTGTGCTGGTCCGTTGTGGTGAAGAGGGAGCTGAGCTGTAAGACAAAGATCTCTGTTTACCGGTCAGTCTATGTTCCTACCCTCACCTATGGTCATGAGCTCTGGCTAGTGACCAAAAGAATGAGATCATGGATACAAGCAGTTGAAATTAATTTCCTCTGCAGGGTAGCTGGACTCTCCCATAGAGATAGGGTGAGAAGTTCAGTTATCAGGAGAGACTCAGAGTAGAACCGCTACTCCTCCACATTGAGAGGAGCCAGTTGAGGTGGTTCAAGCATCTGGTAAGGATGCTCCCTTGGCGCCTCCCTATGGAGGTGCTTCAGGCATGTCCAACTGCGAGGAGACCCCGGAGAAGACCCATAACAAGCTAGAGAGACTATGTCTCTCGGTTGGCCTGGGAACACCTTGGGGTCCTCCCAGAAAAGCTGGAAGAGGTGGCTGTGGAAAGAAATGTCTGGGCCTCCCATGTCTGGGCTGTTGCCCCCGAGACCCAACTTCAGAATAAGCAGAAGATAATGGATGGATGGATGGCAAACAACTTTTAGTTCTGTACTAAATTAACATCTATTCATATTTTTAAAATCATCTTCTTTCAGCTTTTTTCTCTTCAGAGGTCTCCAAAGTGAGCCATCCTCCTCCATCTCACTCTGTCCTTTGTGTCCTCTGTCCTCACTCCAACTACCTCCATGTTCTCTCTGACTGCATCCATATGTCTCCTCTTTGTCTTTTTTCTGGCAGCTGCAATTCTAACATCCTTCTACCAATATACCCACTGTCCCTCCTCTGGACATGTCCAGACCATCTAAGTCTGGCCTCCCTAACTTTATCTCATCGCTGTTTGTAAGAAACCAGCAGCAGCAGGATGGCAGCTCCTCGGCTTCTCTGCAGTCCTGTAACATCAAACTGGCCCAATTTCAAACCGGACTAATAGTTTGGTCCCTTATCCAACCGATTTTGGTGCCAAGTGGACTCAGATAGCCGAATGGAACCGTCTGGGAATTTTTCGATCTGGGACCAGGACCAGGACTGCTTCCAGCCCATTGGTCATGCCAAGTGCAGCTTGATGGCCAGGTGGCCTCTCGAGTGGGGAGACGTTGTCCGAAGGTCCGGCGTTTTTCTCCAAACTCCAATCAGACTTTTCATCCGGACCTCTGTGGTATGTTTGGTTCTGACAGGGATTGCTGTGCGATTTTGTGTTGGATTTCTGTTGGACCAGCTCTCCTCATGGGTGTCTTGCTGTCGGCCATGGGGAAGTTGACCCGAGCCGGACCAGAGTGGAGCCAGAACTGAGCCGGTCCCCTTACTTATTTGACAGAATAGGCAGTAAGTGCAACTGAAATCGAGGAGGAAAAAATGAAAGCAGACATTTCATTAAATTTTAATTACTACAGCAAAATGATTTATTATCACCCGCTGATGATTAATGATTGATGTACAAATGTAAACTGTTTTCCCAATAATTTGAATCTTAACACAATTATAGAAATACTCAATTATAGATAGTGAAAAGAGTAAATGCTCTACAAAATGTATTAGTTAAATTTATTATGAAGTTAATTTAAAAATAATTTCTAAAAAAAGTTAAGTCTGGTCCTCTGGATGGGTTCAAAAACCAAAAAATAATTTAGATTTATAAAATAACAATTTTTTTGTTTTTTGAACCCGTCCAGAAGAACAGACTTTTTTTTTTTCAACCTGGATTATTGAGCATGCATCAGGATAAAATTATATTATTTGTATTTATTTTATTACTGTACACATATTTCTATTTTAATATAATCATAATTGTCAGCATCATTTTAATAATATATTTTATTTGCATCTTGAGTTTGCACTCATCTGTGAATGAACTACAAAACAAACATGATAAAAAGATAACATGAAGATGTTTGTTGTTTAAGTTCAGGTATTGTATTACATTATCATAATTATTATCATATGTATTAGAAATAAAATTGTTGCTTATTGTGTTGAATATTGTTATTTAATAAACACAAGATTGGAATGTGATTAATCAAGATTTGTTAATGACAAGGCCTGTAATTATCTCGAGTACCAGCCTTAATTATTATACAGTACATAGATATTTTAAGTATTGCCCATTTAACCTAAATAAATACTTTTGTTGAGTACTCTTGGTCTAGTGTGAACCTAATAAGAATAGTTTAACAAATATTGAAGGTTTCTTACAAACTGCATGGCTCCTTCACACACTCCAACCTACCAAGAACATCCGAGGTGTTGACTTGCAGAATAAGCCAGCTGTGCCTCTGCTCAGCGTACGATCCAAAGATGGTGAATATGGTGCTTTTCTCCCCAGGCTCAGTCAGAAGCTGGTAAACATATACTTCCCTGTCCGAGAACTTAAAGTTGGTCCACGTCTCACCTTCATTGGTGCTGAACCTGAAACAGACATAGGCAATATTTAATGTATTACAGTATTTAGTCTTTCCTTCTTCTATTTTGTCCTGACAGCTATTTTTGGTTGTCAGATCTGTCAGAACTGTTAACATCAGGAACTGATAATTAAGTGCATATGAAAACCAAAGGGGCCAATTTTTTCATTTGTTACTGGCTACAGAAAAAAAAAGCAACAACATTAGCTGCAACCAGTGATGCATAGCCTTCGCATCTCGGCAACCTATGTCAGAGTACCAGGCAGGGGTTGAATAGACGAACAGACTAGTTGACTAGTCGATTCTAGATCATCTTGCAGGTTTTTATATGTCATGTATTTTCCTTTGACTTATTTGCTGTAATAAAATTGTAAAATTGTATCAATTGTACCATTGATAAGTGGTAGGAGCATAAATATATGCCCCATGTTTTGTTGTTCTTTTTTGGGGGGGTAAATAATAAATGATTTTTTTTTTTCAAATATGACATAGCGTCTTGAGTTCCTATGACACAATCGACTAGTCAAAGTTGACAACTTTTATTATGTTAAAGTCGACTTTTAAAAATTTGTAGTCAATTAACCACTTAGGCAATAAGAGCTGCCAACTTCATGCAAAGACCCCTTCTGAATGTCTAGAACATGTTTGGGCAAATGTAATGGTTAGGAAGGACAAACATCTTTAAAAAAAATGGGGAATTAGTTGATGTTTTTCTTAGTTCACATCTTAGATGCTATTACTGTTTTTCTTCTACATTTTATTGTTGGATGTAACTGGGACCTTGTGTACATAATCTTGTTCCATCACATGTACCACATGTGGTGCAAATGACAATAAAGAATCCAGGGGCGGACGGCCAATAGGGGGCGCTAGGGCGCCGCCCAACTGGAACTTCTGGACCATTTTACATTGAATACTTTTTTTTTTAATTAATAAAAATGAAATAATAAAATAAAAATATTTCAAAATATATGCATATATGTTTTTAGTTGTGTAGGATAAATATTTTATGAGCAATTATGAGTTATATTGTTTGTTTCAAAAAAAACGTTTTTTTGATTGGTGACGTATTTCCTGTTTTGGGGGCGCTGGAATCTTATTCATAAAATCTCGTTAATAATGGCGCATGCACAGTTATTCCACGACATTACAAAACAATGGGAAGATGTAGGGCACAGTTTTCACCGCAGTGGACAGTCCAACATGAGCTCTACGAATCGCGTGTTTCCGGCCGCTTATTTATTTATATAAAAAAAAAATTATAGAAAATGAGCCGTGCTGTCAGTGACTCAAGCAGATTTGCTCAGGTAAGTTTTAAATAATTGAAAGCCCTTTATCTAATGTCTATTTGCATTTCTGACTGATATGCCTCTCAAATTTTAGATGGCTTTTTGTGAAAAAAGCCTTCAGCTGCCTGTTTATTCTAAAAGTGGCAACTGGTGAGTTTTTTTCTTCTTTGTTTGTTTGTGGAGTTAGGTTGCCAGCGCAGGTTATTGTACAGTATTGGACTCTGATGGCTACATCTATTTTAATTTGCTCATAAAAAATGATCAAACATTAATAATGTTATATTCTAAATGTCACTGGTGGTGTTTTACTATTTCTTAACACTGTATTGATCTGGAGAATTAAAACAAAGCCTCTTGCAAGTAGAAATGCAGAAATGTTTTAATCTCACTTATTTTCCTTTCTATAATTTATATATAATTTATTTATTTATATATTTTTTGTTTGTTCTTTGTTATTTTAGTGAGTCAAATTGGTTCTTGTCATCCTGAGCATTTAATTGTTCTGTACCTTGTATTAATCTGCATTTGATTTAAACAAAATATTTGAACTTGGGATTTTTTTTAAATTTTTTTTTAAATTTTGGAGAAATAGCCCCCCCCGGTGGACATTACAGGAACCGCCACTGAAAGAATCTCTGACTCTGATTATAATTTAAAATGGCTGACATGCTATGAGTTCTGAGAGTTGTCCGTATGAGGGGTGGGTGCAGTATTTCTTCTGGGGTATGGACTGGGTGGATGGCCTTGGTGGCGGCCCGGGGCTGTGCGTGGCCAGCTGGCTGGCCCCTTTCCTGTGGTAGGGGCCCGCTCCCAGTGCTTCCTGGCTCTGTCGATGGTTGGGCGGGCGCTCTTGGCCGGTTCATCCTGGTGGGGTTTGGCGTCCTCTTGGGTGGCGGGCTGACTGCGGTTTCAGGTAGTCTTGGCGGCCATGGGGTGTGTGGGCTGTTGGTCCTGCTTCTGGCGGTCCTCGGGGCTCTGCCCCTCCCTGGTCTGGAGATCAATGGGCCTGGTGGTCTGTCCAGATGGAGAGGTGTCTTGGCCTCACTCCTTGGGTGGACCTCGGGGAACGGGAGGATGAGGGTCAGTGGGGGAGCTGACTCCCTGCGGGAGCATTTGCTCCTGCAGTTATATTTCTCCCCATCCCTCACCACACACCTCCACCCTCTTCATTTTCAAATTCCACTCATGTAGGGTTTTTGGGGCTTGGGTGCTGCAACAATTTTACATCTCTGTTGATTATAGCCACCTGGGACTCAATTTTATTGTACACCTTAGACATTCACTCATAACATCCTCATGACATTCACATATAGGAACTTGGGGTGGGCACTATGGTTATGGGTGGCGGGATGACACCACTCTCGCCTCTTGTGCCTGTGCCCACTTCCTTTTTTTTCTCTCTCTCTCTTTTCCTTGTATAGATGGCCTCCCTTCTCACCTTATAGCCATCCTCTTCACACCATTATGAATTTTTTTATTTTATTAATATTTTTTAATAAAAAAAAAGGATAGAAAGAAAGGAAAGATGGAAAGTAAGACCACAAAACATAACAAATACACACAGAAAGCACAAGGCAAACACACCCGACCGCCATCTGTTAACCTGCAAAAAACATAACAGAACACAACAACAAAATACATATGTATAAAAGACTTAGAATATTCATAGCTTTGCAGTAGATTTCTATAAATATATATACCTATACCTACATATATATACATGCATACATACATACATACATATGGAGCCAAGATGGTGTAGTGGCAGGGCTTTCGACTTGGGACCCGAAGGACGCGGGTTTGCGCCCCGGCCACTACACACCTTGGGGTGTCTATGAGTGCACACCTAATTCTCCAGCTCCCCGGGCACTTTCTGGCTGCTCATTGCACCACCTGGTGGTGGTTGGGTTAAATGCAGAGACGAATTTCGTCTGTGTATGGGAAACATACACAGATGAAAGGAAAATACATTATTATTATTATTATTATTATTATTATTATTATTATTATATGCATTCACATGCACATCTACATATCTACATACGATACCTGCATGTGCATCCCTGCATCTATTTGTGTGTGGTTATGAGCATGCATAAGTGTATAAGGCTTCTCTAATAGAACATTCAATAGTGGCCGCGAAGCATCAGAGACCCGACCCCCAAGACCCGAAGTAGACAAAGAGGGGACCAGAGCCCAAGAACCCAAGAGGGACCCCGAGCACAGAGCCCCCAGGGCCACCCAGACAGGATGAACCACACGCCCACCCCACTGATCCGACCGTAGGGGAGAATCGGAAGAGCCCCACCAGCGACTACACAATGACCCCCCGGGGCCAACAGTGACATACTCACAGGCCCCCGCCAGAACTCGTTGCACTGATGTAGCCCCAGGACTAGGCACCAAGGCCTGGGCACCGAAGACGCATACCCCTCAGGCCCAGGCCCAACAGGACCAGAGGACCCGTGCCCCACCAGGCAGCTACCAGGCCGAGACGACATGCGCCTAAGCGCCCCGACACCGAGGGCCCAAAGCACGGCGGCAGACAAAGGCACACCCCACTAGGGGGCCGCGTGGTAGGGGCGCAACACCAAGCAGCCCCAGCTGTATCCAAGAGGGGGCAATCTAAGTCCCGGCCTGTGCCCACTTCCAATGATGCATTTAGACGGTAAAGGTTAGGATTAGAGTTGGGGTGGGGGGAAACTGGCATCATGCCATCCTCTACTCCTTCTTTCTTTTTTTTAATTGCACTTTACAACAACACACATCAACAGCACAACTGGGAGTGGGTGTGTGTGTGTGTGTCGGGGTCTTACTCCTTTTTCCTTTTCCACCCCCCCGGTTCCCTGGCTGCCATTCCGGGGGTTGGTCTGGAGAAGGGGCAGGACATTGGGTGTTGGCCTGGACTATGTGGGGGTTCGGGGTCTGGGGGGTTGTCGGGGGCAGGGCTGGCACTGCACCCTCCCTGGGGCTGTTTGGACTCCCTGAGCTTGGCTCCTGGGTGCCGTGGTTGGCCCGCTGGCCGGTGGCTGCCGGGGCCGGGTCTTGGGTGTTGGGTCTTCTCCGCCCCATAATGAATGGGTCTAGAGAAGTTATACAGGCTGAGGCACTGACACGCACCAACTTATGTTAGGTGCGTGTCAGTGCCTCAGCCTGTATAACTTCTCTCTCACACACAGTCTGCTCATTGAACTGAGAAAGCTCCCCGGATGGGAAGCGAAACGTCTTCTGTTACAAATAAAGTCCAGTTGTTTCTGTATTTAACGCCTTTTTTGACTTTTATCATGTCCTGGACGACTGAGAATCTTCACCAGCGTTTTGTCATGTTCTTTGCAGGTGTACAGACAGTGGTCGGGTGTTTTGCCTTGTGCTCTCTTTGTGTATATTTCTTATATTTTGTAGTCTTACTTTCCGTCTTTCCTTTCTTTCTAGCCTATTATAATAAATAAATAAAAAACTCCACTAGATAATTACTAGAATAAATATTTCATAATAATGGTGTGGAGAGGATGGCTGTAAAGGGAGAAGGGAGGCCATCATAGGAAAGAAAAAAAAAGGGGGGCCGACATGCACCGTTAAACAATTCCAATGGACAGTACAATATAGTATTTGACAAAATGTGAAGATGATAGATTAATGTTATGACTAGCACATGTAAATTCCTGTTCTCAATAAGAAGAGCTAATTAAATAGCATATTATAAACATACACGTCATGTTTAGGTCATGTTGGGTACAGTACTGTGATCAAATATATGGATTTAGGCGCAGATTAGGTGCACCATTTGCAAGTTAGAAAAATTGTCTAATATGCAAAAAGTCAAAGTTTAATGTGCAGCTGAGCCAAGAAATCAAAATTCTACAGAGTTCTTGCTGGCTTTATTTTGGCTACTCCCTTCTTCTGAGGCTACCACAATGAGTGAACTGGCGTATTTTCCGGTGTATAGGTCGCACCTTTTTATGGTTTTTTCAAGGCCTGCGACCTATACACCAGTGCGACCTATTTATGGATTTTTTTCCATATTTTTAGACCAATTTTTGACTGAGTTATGGACGTTTTTCACTTTTGCACTATTTATGTATTTTTCCAATTTTTTGGCAATAACTGGACACTGCGACCTATATTCCGGTGCGACCTATAATCCGGAAAATATGGTAGCTTGAAAGATTTGGCAGCAATTGTTTTATATGAATGCCCTTCCAGATGCAAACTTGTCTCAAACCCACAGCCATAGGGTTACTAACACTGAGCTACAATGACCACAATCAAATTTACAGATTCATAACAATAATAAATAAATAAAAAGTAAAATAGGTGACTGCATAAATATTCACCAAAGTGGCAGGGAACTTTTCTTATTTCTGCTACCTTTCATTTTATTTTTTGTATTAGTATAGTTTATGGAATAGTTTTTTCTATTTTTTTTTATGAATAAATTTGATAAAGAAATAAATTAAATACATAAATAAATAACTTGGCGCTCTGTTCTGGTGGGGAAGGAGCCTGAGCTTGTGCGTGAGGTTGAGAGATACCGACTAGATACAGTTGGGCTCACCTCCACGCACAGCATGGGCTCTGGAACCAATCTGGGGCTGCTGGACCTTATTTCACTCTGGAGTTGCCCATGGTCTCACTTGTAAAAGAGTCTCCAAGGCTCAATGTGATTTATCTGTCTAAATAAAGGTGAATGAAAATAAAAAAACAAGCACATTTGGCTATAATCCCAGCACTGAGTCTGTGTGCAGAGGTCTCAAACATTCTTCCACATTCTGTCACTTAATTTTCTTTTATTCTTTTTACAAAAATTCTAAAGCTCTGTCAGACTGTATGTGAATCAGGCATGAACAGCCATTTTTAAATTGTCACAAATTCTACGGTATATTGGATTTAAATCTGGGCTTTGATTTGACCACTCCAAAGCATTCATCCTTTTACCTTGCATGGTAGTCTGCCGCCACCGGTTTATGAATGTGTGTAGCATTCAATATATGTGTAGCACTTTGAGATTTTCAGTAATGAAAAGTGCGTTATAAATTGAATTAATTATTATTATTATTATTATTATTATGTCAACTTTCAGACCTATGAAAATGTGGCACTGTTCAGCCACTTAGCCATGCCTATATTTGAGACATTTATAAAATTAATGTGTTTAATTACAATAATGCTGCTATCTTCTCTGGGTTAAAGTGCATACAAAAGCTTAGGCAAAGTGGAAAACAGTCTGTGGTCAGACAAACTGAAACTATATACTGTATATATATATTTTTAACTTAGGATGCCACAACCTCTACTAAAGCAAAGAAGAATCATCCAGCCTGGTATCAACACTCACTTCAAAAGTCTGCTTCTCTGATGGTATGGAGGTGCATCAGTTCCTAAAAAATTATAGGCTGTTGTTGAAAGAAGAATGGCTGTTTCACAGTGGTCATATCTATTTATCATATCAATTTAAAATTACCTAATAAAAAAGGTATAACATTCAGTTTAAACATTTTGTGTTTTATACGTATGTTCCATCAGGAATAAAAATGGCTTTATGAGATTTGCAAATCATTGCATTCTGTTTTTAGGGATTGTGGTTGATTTAACTATTGGAAGTATTTCCAGATAAAACAGGAACAAAGTGAAAACTTTACAGTAATAGAGACTTTTGTTTACATGAAGGCAAACCCAGGTTACTGAGCTGAGGACATAAAGCTTCTGTGAAGTTAGCTCAGCTGTTTCAGCAGTGATAAACTGTAATGGTACATCCAGACCGAACGCGATTTCAACTGCAAAAAAGCTCAACACGCACGCAAGTGGACGCACTTTGTGTCCAGACCAAAAAGCCAGAAGCGAAACTACCCAGAAAACTGCTGCGCAGGGTTGCCAGATAAAAATTAATTAATCATCTAGTACTGTTGCTTATTTTTTATTTTTTTTACCCAAACTGTCATATTTGCTGCGTGAGGGTCTGATAAGATTAATAATGTGTTGAGTTTAGTGAACATTTGCACTGAAAAGGGGTAAAAATAAATAAATAAATAAATAAAATTCATGTTTATCTGGCAACCCTGCTGCTGCGGGGGTGTGGGGGAGGAGCTTACCGGTGTACCGAGTCGTCAATGCACTCCGCGAGGTGAGGAGCTCTTTATTTCTGTCTCTGTGGAGCAGACTTGACTGGTTGTGAAGGAATTGTCGCGAACACACAGCTACAATGAGTTTCTCTTCCATATTCCATGACTCCGCGGGTTTTTTCTGTGTTCCACAAACAATACGTCACATGCGCAATGGTTTCCGCGTCACTGGTTTCCGCGTCACATAGGGACTCTCCCCCTGACCCCCTCTCTTCTCCCCCGACTCTCCCTGATTGGTTGACACACCAACCAATCGGGTAGAGTTTGAGCGGCGTTTGAAAGTTGAACGGCGAAATCTTCAGCATGTTGGAGGCGTGCTTTGGAGGTTGACGCGGGTTCACGTGCACGGAAATCGCTCTCCAGCACGCTCAACACGCACGCGACGTGACGCAAGACGCCAGGAGGCTGCTGGAGGTGCGTCCACCATAGACTTTGCATGTAAACTGGACGTTCCTGCAGTAGAAAACGCATTCGGTCTGGATTCACCATAACAGCTGCATGAATGAGTGACTCCTGCAGCATCCTGTTGGCACAGAAGCCTTTCATTCAACCTCTTTTGGCTGTCACAATCAACTCCAACAAGCTGCTTCACATCCACACAATCTGCTCTTGCTGGTACTTAAAGAACTTTGTCAGGGGGTACTGCTGTTCATATGCTTTACTCCTGAGATTCTCTGAAATTGTTTCTAGTTGTAAAGTCAAGCACTCCTTTCACAAGCAAACCTCTCAATGTTTGATCTATCAAAAGTCATGTCTTTTTCTTCCAGAGATTCTGAACCAGTTGGTAGAACTTACTTGAGATGTGTAGTAGAGCCTCCCTGAGTGATGGCTATCAGGATCCCACCGTGGTCACCCCATGTGTAAAAATGAGGGCCTGCCAGAGCCTGGATCAGGAGAGAACAGCGAGTTACCAAAAACCACTTACAACAAGCCACAGAATCCTTGAAAAACAGAGACTGGTTTCAAATCTGAAAATTCTGGGGTTGACTCTCACTGTTTTGATTGACTCCTACTTGAACTGCCACCTTATCGTGGTGGAGATTGTACGCCTGAATGATCCTAGAAGCTATGCTGGCTGGGGCAGTTTTAATTGCCCCTGGTAGGGTCTCCCAAGGCAGATTGGTTCTAGGTGACAGACCAAACAAAGAGTGATCCAGAAGATTTGTATGGACAAAATAAAACAAGGAACTCTGTGTACCTTGCCTGGACATGGGTTACCAGGTCCCCACCCTGGAGCCAGGCCTGGGGGAGGAGGTCGTCAGTGAGCGCCTGGTGACCAGGTCTCTACCCTTGTGGCCCGGTCGGGCTCAGTCCGAATAAGCAACATGGGTTTGCCTTCCTGTGGGCCCACCACCTACAGGAGGGGCCATTTGAGTCAGGTGCATGAATCCATGGGCAGTGGCTGAATGCACGGAATTTTTCTTCTTTCTGCTGCCTTTCATTTTATTTTTTGTATTCTTATAGTTTATGGAATTGTTTTTTTTTTGTTTTGTTTTTTTATGAATAATTTTTATAAATGTGTAAATAAAATAAATAAATAACTTGGCGCTCTGCTCTGGTGAGGAAGGAGCCTGAGCTTGTGCGTGAGGTTGAGAGGTACCGACTAGATATAGTTGGGCTCACCTCCACGCACAGCATGGGCTCTGGAACAAATCTCCTTGAGAGGGGCTGGACCTTATTTCACTCTGGAGTTGCCCAAGGTGAGAGGTGCCTAGCTGGTGTGGGTTTACTCTTAGCCCCACGACTTGGTGCCTGTGTGTTGGAATTTTCCCCGGTAGATGAGAGGGTAGCTTCCCTGCGCCTTCGGGTGCGGGGACAGTGTCTGACTGTTGTTTGTGCCTATGCGCCAAACGGCAGTTCAGAGTATCCTGCATGAGTTGCAGGTGCCAAGTTTTGGACTACTGTACAGCAAAATAAGCTATGCAATATTGCTCCCTGTTTCGGTTGTTCTGAATGTCAAAAGTCAAAGTTAAAATGAACGGCCATGACTTAAAAATGGTCTTCATGTGCCCTTTGCTGTATATATTGTACAATTACAGCTGGTTCCAGTATTATGGGGTGAAAATTAGAAGTGATTATATCAGCCGATAATGGGACCATTATTGCCGATACAGATAGGTCGCCAAGTGTCACAACAAGGGGAACCCAGAGTAATACAAGACCAGAAAGGACAAGATGTAAATAGAAAAAGTAATAGTGTTTATTATATACAGTGAGCTATTTACAGGTGGTCATCTCTTGGAGATCCTGGGGAAGAGAGTTGGGTCAGTGAGGTCCACTTGTAGAACTCAATAATGTTTGCTTGTATTTCCTTACAGGTGGAGGCGCAGGTGTTAAGCACATATGTGATCCACCAGAGAACATCAGAGATGAGACCAGTCAGGACAAACAAGGCAGACTGGACAGGCGTGTGGCTGGAAGGTGAGGCACGGAGGACAAGAACCAGAGTCACGGGAATTCTAGGACCAAACAGGAATCGAGGAGGCAGGATGACTTTAGGCATAAGAACAAAGGTAAGTGACTCTTATATTTCTCAATGATTTACTGGCCACAAGCATAAATACCAAGAAGGGTACAATGCTCCAACGATGAGTCACACTGGACTGCAGCCTTAAATAGTAGAGGGACCTCGTCAGGTGGATGGCCGCCAGCTGGTGGTAATCAGCGGCCAACTTGGAGGAAGAGCTGCAAGCAGTGGAACGCTCACACCAAAAGCCTATATCGGCCAAAATTATCAGCCCTACCCATATATCGATTGGGCTCTAACAACAACGGTATTTTTTCTTAATATTTAAAGACATAAACCATCTCTATTCATCAAAGCAGGTAGCCTCCTAGTTACGAACGAGTTAGGGAGATAAGAACGGTTCGCAGCTCGATTCTGCCGTAGCTAGGGGGTGAAATTAGCGTCCAGTTCGTAGGTCCTTATTCCGTTCATAGGTCGTGGAAATACCGCTAACGGAGCGTGCACACACATTTAAGCATGTACAGTAGTGTACTGTAATGTTAAACATTGCTATTCACATTTACAGAATAAATAAAAATATATTTTCTTACTTTGAGATGGTCAAAGCCGACATCTTAGGTTGCCTTGCGTTGCCATGATTGTTGTCGGGCCGAGCAGCGCGGCAGCCGCCGAGTGAACCACTAGCAGCTGCTCAAGGCCTGTGTTAGCTAGCTGGCTAGCTTCTGCTAGCCAGGCCATGGGCTGGTGTTGGAGCGGCGGTGCGGCGCAATCTGCGATCAATCTGCAGCTCCTGCTCCAGCCTGAGACGTCCACAGAGCTCACAGAGACGTTTCCAGCTCGTAATTAATCCATATGAAGCCATCCTGGTCACCAGTCTTCGGCCGGCTCCCGGCAGCTAACCTAAAATGGCGTCCGGTGTCCTACATTAATTTGTGACCGGAGACCCCAGTGACTGAACCTAAAATGGCGTCCGGTGTTCTACATTAATTTGTGACCGTGTAAACTGAAGACCTACTTCCTGCTGCCCAAGATTGCTCAAAAATGATCAGAAATGATCTTTTTTATCATAATTATTATTTATAAAGCCTTTAAAACAACCACAGCTGCAACAAAGTGATGTACACATGAAATTAAGAACATTTAAACACAAAAAAAAAAAAAAAAATTTTTTTTTTTAATACAGTAATTTCATATTTTTATTAAATATGATACGTTCGTAGGTCCCGTTGTTCGTAGGTCGATGGAGTCGTAAGTAGGGGGTTTGCTGTACTTGGATAATCTGGGCTTATTTCATTCAAAAACATTTATAAGCAAAAACACTATTTTATTTTCCACATATTGTATGTTGCTGAGTGTTGGGATGGCTGTGTGTCTGCTGAAAGGGTCACAAAGCTTGTCTTGTTTGTATAACACGTAGTGTACCACGTGTTATACAAACCGGATTCCAAAAAAGTTGGGACACTAAACAAATTGTGAATAAAAACTGAATGCAATGATGTGGAGGTGCCAACATCTAATATTTTATTCAGAATAGAACACAAATCACAGCTCAAAAGTTTAAACTGAGAGAATGTATCATTTTAAGGGAAAAATATATTGTTTCAAAATTTCATGGCGTCAACAAATCCCCAAAAAATTTGGGACAAGTAGCAATAAGTGGCTGGAAAAAAAATCAAAAAAGGTGTTCAATACAGAAACAACTGGACTTTATTTGTAACAAGAAGATGTTTCGCTTCTCATCCGAGAGGCTTTCTCAATTCAAATGGGTTCAAATGGCTGGAAAAAGGAAATTGAGCATGTATCAAACAGCTGGAAGACCAATTAACACTAATTAGGTCAATTGACAACATGACTGGGTATAAAAAGAGCTTCTCAGAGTGTCAAGTGTCTCTCAGAAGCCAAGCTGGTAAGAGGATCACCAATTCCACCATTGTTGTGCAGAAAGATAGTGCAGCAATACCAGAATGGTGTTACCCAGCGTAAAATAGCAAAGACTTTTAAGTTATCATCATCAACTGTTTTTTAATTGTTTTTATTATTATTATTATTTTTTGCCTTGCTCTGGTCGAAGGTGGCTGCTTCTGCCTTTCCTCTCCTGTCTTCCTTCTCCCTGGTCTGCTCTCTGTTTGTCTGCAGCTCCTCGGCACTTATCTCTCAAACGTAAATTGAGATTCTGGATTTGGTATCATGGACGATCAACTCTATTGACAAGATTTTTTCTACAAAACGACAAGGTCTGGGGGAACCAGCTTGCCCAGCACAGACGCACTCTGGAGGATACGTCATGGATTCCTGGGGAGAGTGGAGGGTGATGTGTCTCTCAGTCCTGTCTGTGGAGGACGTTGAAGATGTTTATAAAATTGAATTTATGATGGCAGGCGCTTTGCTCTTTGGCATCAGCGGAGCTCTGTTCTATCGGAAACTGAGGAAGACTTCAGCTGCAGTTACGGCCATGGCTGAGCTTCCGAGTCAGTGTGAAAGTTTGATCCGTGCCGTGACTTCGCTAAATCAGTTGCTTTACTAGCTTAACCGTAAGGTGGAGGCAATTTGTGAGAATCGCAGGCAACCTGTGGCTTCTGGGACTCATCAGCGTGGTGGGTTCGACCTGGAAGGGGATTCATAGCATGGATCAGTGGAACTTATTCCCACAATTAGACCATTTTGGTATTGGATCATCCAGATGGACGTTCAAGGCTGCAGGAAAAAAAATTGTTGGTTACATATTGTAACCCCAGATTCTATGAGTATAGGCGCACCCCTTTAAGGCTATCGCTAGTGGACATACCCCTCCGCGCGGTAGCACGCACTGAAAACTTTAGTCCACACCCACCTGCTATGTGGGGCACACCCGGTCTGTATAAATTACAGAGAGACCGGACAATCAGCTCCCAAATAGCTTTTTTTCTTCAGCCATTTAGGAACCAGTGAGGTCAAGAGCTTAAAGGGTTGAGCCTATACTCATAGAATCTAGGGTTACAATACGTAACCAACGTTCTATTTTGTATAGGCTTTGGCCTTTAAGGCTATCACTAGTGGATTAAAGGCGAAGCAGGATGTAGTCTATGTCTCACTGGGACCATCCAGACACTAACACGAAGCAGCTGCGCGCACAAACACATTTCATCACTCAGCCTTCTGTGTGCATAATTACGCGCTCCATGCACAGTAGCACACCAGAGAAATGAATTATCTCTGGTGAGAGAAAAGGCTGAGATAACAGACATGCTGCTGTGAATAAGAACAACGAAGGTTACAAGCTGTAACAGTGTAACCATGAGCAAAGCAGGTCAACACCTCCTCATGATGAACAGATCATTAACATCAGCAGTCATGAACTGTGACTGATAATAAACATCACACTGTGTCTGTATGCAGGCAGGTGTGAACCCAGGTTAAAAAAACTCCATGAAAAATAATAATCATTATGTCAGAACCCTGAGAACAGAATGGGTCATAGAGAAAACGGAAACATCACGTAATGCACAAACAGATGCTAAGAGCACCGTAGTGCAGCCGTGCGCGCCACGTAACACGAGAGCATGCGCATGGGGCAGAGGAGGTGAGACGTTGCTTCCTAGAGTTATGAGGAGGGTGAAACCCATCCAAAGTGATGACTCTCGATCTGAAAAAACTTGTGATGCTTATTGAAGTAAAAACAGGGTTAAGACGCAACATGGTTGAGCTGCCGTCAGCTTGAATCCTGAGACATGAAGAAGCAACAGCGAAAGCAGATAATCACTCACTCTCTTTGCAGATGTCAGAGTTAACAGCAGGGCTGTTTTAAATGACAGAAATTTAAGTGGAACCTCATCTAGAGGCTCAAACGGAGCTCTAATCAATGCGCGTAAAACCATTTTTAGGTCCCACTGAGGAGCTGGTAGACGTGACACGGGTCTGTGTCTCCATAATCATGAAAATGCTTCATCAGTGGGTGATTACCTTCATGACAGGAAGAAATAGCTGCAGCATAAGTTTTTATTGTGCTGAAAGCCAAATTTCTGTCCATCAGTTGCTGCAGAAATGATAGCATGTAGCCTATCTGACATGAAGTGGCCTCCACGCCTTTCTCCGTGCAACAACGCTGAAAAGCTGTCCACTTTGATGCATAAAGCGCTATGGTAGACATAGCTCGTGCGTCTTGGACTGTGCGCACCACATCTTGTGCGAGACCCATGTTTTCTAAGCGGATCCATTCAACATCCAAGCCCAGAGGTGCTGACCTATTTCTGGGTAGATCCTGATCGCTCCTCCCACCTGGAAGAGCGTATCCTTCCTCCACGGAAGCTTCTACGGCCAACCCAACACCAGCTGCTGAAGGCTTGGGAACCATGAAGCACTCTTTTGCTTGGGGGCAATGAGGATGACTGACGGCTCTTCCTCCAAGACTCGATCCAGAACGCATGGGATGAGTGGAACCGGAGGGAATGCGTATAACAGCTTTTTGAGCCACGGACTATGCGCAATGACGTTCACTCCTAGAGGTGGATTGTCCTATGGGTTCAGTGAGAACCACAGCTGACACTGAGCGTTCTCCCGTGTAATGAACAGATCCACTGCTGCCTGGCCGAATCTGATCCAGATCTGAGAAACCAGTTTGGGATGAAGGGTCCAGTCCCCGTGGCAAGGGCCGCCCTTTGTTCAGGACGCCAGGGATGTACACTGCTCTGATGGAGAGCAGATGTTGTTGTACCCAGTACAGCAGTTGTCTTGCAAAATGCAGCAGCTGGGCTAATCGGACACCTCCCTGTCGGTTGATGTACGCTGCTGCCACCTTGTTGTCTGTGTGAATCAGAACATGCTGATTCTGCAGCAGGGGGGCAAAGTGCTGAGTCACTTTTTAACACTGTCAACAGCTCGAGCACATTCATGTGATAAGATGTGTGATCTGGCTACCGTGCTCCCACTGTCTGAGACAGACACGTTCCGCTCCAGCCTGACAGAGAAGCGTCCGTGAACACCGAGATGTGTGACGTAGGTCTGCTGATGGGGACTCCCTCCAAAAGAGTGAGGAGGTTTTCCCAGTGACGTAGGTCGATTCCCACGGAGGGGGAAACAGAGATCACCCGTCTCTTCTGACGCATAGGGTCTACGTGCAAGCGGGTAAACCAGCTCTGTATTTTTCTCATGTGGAGCAAACCAAGTTTTATGACCACGTGAGCAGCTGACATCATCCCTAGGAGGTGCATGACGGTCAGGGCTGTCACAACTTTGCGGGGTTTGACACAGCTGCAGCTGTCAGAGCGTCGGCTCTCTGCTGTGATAATCGGGCTTTCATTGTGTTTAAGTTTAGCTCCACTCCCAGATAAACAATCATCTGGGGCAGGAGAACAGAACTTTGTCCCAGTTTACAGAAAAACCCAGGTTTAATAGATGTTTTGCTAAAACTCTGGTCTGTGTGGATGCTTCCTCTCTAGATCAGGCTAATAAAAGCAGATCATCCAGATAGAACAGAATTCTCATTCCTGCCGTGCGTAAAGGTTCCTGCCGTGCGTAAAGGCTGCAAAGCCGTCTCCACGCATCTGGAGAACATGCGTGGGACGAGGGAATAACCGAACGGCAGCCAATGGTACTGATACGAGATCCCCTGGAAAGAGAAACGCAGAAATTTTCTGTTTTGGGATAATGGAGATGTGGAAAAATGCGTCCCGCAGATCTATGGAGGTAAACCAGTCGTTCTGGTGAACGTTCTCCAGCAGCTGTTTTATTGTCAACAAGTGGAGCTGCCTCTCCATAATCGATTTGTTGAACATGAACAAATAAAGAATGGGTCTCATCCCTCCCATTCTTTTCGGCATTAGGAAGTAGCGGGAATAAAAACCTGTGTTTTCCTCTCTGTCGGGAACTCTGGAAATTACATTTTCATCAGGAGTTCCTGAACTTCTGACAGGAGAGACGAGCTCTGTTCTGGAGAAGACAGAACCGTCTCTATAAACCCTCTGAAAGGTGGAGGGTGAGCTGCAAACTGCAGCGTGTAACCCCTGCTTATCAGTCTGTTCACCCACTTGTCCAGTGAACACACTCGCTGCCACTCTACGTAACGCTCGGAGAGTGGGCGTACGTGATTTTGTCGTGCCATGGATGTCATGGACGATAACCAGTTGAGAGCCCCTGCCGCCGTCACTTGTCTCGGTGTTTCTCCGGGGGTGAGCCAAGGGGGGCTCAGACCGAAAGGGCTGTCTGCACGCCTCTGTGCTACGCTCAGGTTGCAAGCTCACGTCAGAACTGAGGTGAGCTGGCATGCACTGAGAGGGGACGTCAACACTTTTGTGAATGAGACACCGCTTCAAAGGGGGCTCATGCTGCTGTTGTGGTACAACATGTTTTCTTCTGCTGGATCTCAGGCTGCAGGCTCACGTCAGAACTGAGGTGAGCCGGCGTGCACTGAGAGGGGGCGTCAGCACTTTTATAAATGAGACGCCGCTTCAGAGGAGGCTGCTGCTGTTGTTGTGGTGTAACACGTTTCCTCCTTCTGCGCGGTGAGCGAGCAGGAACAGCAGGGATTAACACCGGCTCTGGCAGAGAGCGAGGGGTTTTCCCGGACTAGGTCTCCTGAGCAACATCAGTTTTAGCTGACAAGACAGAAAAGTGTTTTGTGACATTTTTCGAGCTACAATGCCTCTTAAACAGCTGTTTAGAGGAGGCCGGCTCATTTTGTGTGGGGAATGTATGATGCAGAGAGGCCGCTGTAAGATCAGCTGATCTGACAGGCAGGTTGGAAACAGATGAGGACTTGCTCTCTGAGAGATGTTTTTGTTTTATTTCAAAACGTATATCTGAAAAACATACATTCCACCCAAGGAGTCATTTCTTGGGCTGCCTCCTCCGTGGGCCCTGATGCTGGCTGTTCCAGGGTTGCGCCTGCTGACGGCCTCTGGAGAAGTGCTGAGATGCAGCTGGTTGACGCGCCGGGTGTGGCTGTTCTCTGCTGAGGAGGGGGAGGGGGCGGAGGAGCGGAGCGGGGATATGCAACTGCAGCTGTGGAACACCTCTGCTGTTGTCGCTGGCCACGGCGGTACCTCCAGCGGCTGGGGGGGCGGGAGGAGGACTGTGACGTCATCAGGTGGCGAACAATCTCTGAGACCTCCTCGCTCCTCTGCGATTTTTCAAGGATGTTCTTGAAATTTGCCCTAAACAGCGCATCTGATGTGATCGGGCCTTCCAGCAGGTCTTTCTGCAGCCTCTCAGGCACGGATGGAGCGATGCGGAGCCAGGTGGTCCTGTGGATCATTGTCATCCAGGCGGCGGTGCGGGAAAGGCAGACCGTGGATGTGACGCAGAGGTTCAAAATGACGTTCTGCGGCCTTACACAGGGAGCTCTTTGTCTCCTCCGGCAGGTCTGCTTCCTCCAGCCTCTTTAAGATGCTGAAGGCCAGCAGGGTGATATTGTTGTTCGCCGCAGCCACCTGAAATGAACATTGGTGAGCTCGGTTTGAGAGCTGAATGATCATTTGGACATGCTTTCCTGGAGGGACCGGTCGCTGGTCCATCCTGGAAGCTTTTGCCCTGAACGCCTCCGTAAGGCTTGGTTCCAGAGGAGGAACCGAGGGAAACCCCGCTCGGTAAAACCCTCCACTCTGGTCATGGGGGCAAAGGTGGAGACGGGATCCATCAGCTTGCTGGGCCCAGTTTCAGCCTCGTTCCAGTGTGGCGTCACAGCTGGAAAGGAGGGCCAGATAAGGTCTGGGCGACAAGCTGGGGTAGCGCCAAAAACCTTCCTGCCAGATCATCCGATGGGGCAGGGAAGGAAGAGGGATATAAAAAAATCCCTTAGCGTTAGCTCAGCCTCCTGATTTATGCCGGGAAGTTTCAGGAGGAGAGCGCCTGCAGCTGGTAGCGGAGCTGTCACCGGCGTAGGAAAAAAACCCGAGGTGGTTGAGCATCCACTCGACCATGCCTTTTACGGTGTTTTAGGGCAGTGCTTAGCGGCGTGTGTGCACCACGCACGCTTCATGCAGGCTAATTTCAAACAAAAAGGCTGCTTTTTTTTCTTTCGGCTTCTCCCTTCGTTAGAGTTCACCAAAGCGAACTAGTCGCACGAAGACTTGGCAATTGTTTTTACGCCGGATGCCCTTCCTGACACAACCACAGACCACCGAGTTACCATAGCTCTTTGTGTGGACCAGAGAGCTGATATCTAGGGTTCCCGGGGGAGCAGATGGTGGGGGTTAAGGGCCTTAATCAAGAGCCCAGAGTGGGGCAGATGTGGGTGGAGACAGGTGTGACCGCTTTACTTTTCCCACCGACATTTTTTTGATGTTGTCAGTACCAGGGCTTGAACCAGCGATCTTCCGATCACAAGCTCACCTTCTTAACCTCTGCGCCACCACTCCCAAAAAAAGGCTGCATGTTGTGCGTAAAAAAAACAGGCCCTGTAATTGTGCTAATAGCAGATGTGTACTTTCTGTAGCTTTTCATGCAAAAACAACGCCACAAAGAACAGTTTTCTTTCAAGTCGTGGTTTTAAATAAAGACATCACTCACCAATTCCTACGTTTTTTTTTTTAAATTTTTTTTAATTTTTTTTATTTTTTATAAAAGAAACAAGTACAAAAAAAACCTTACAATGTCAAACATGGCTCGAGACTTGAGGCATGCATAGCACAAAAGAGAATAAAGGCACATAAACAAAAACAAAAATGTGTTTTGGGCAGCTTACAACATGTTGCCTGAAAAACTTCCTGGTGACATCTGTTAGCCGCCACCATCATGCTCTCCAGGAGGGGAGAAGCAGTGGGACTACTGCTAGCATCGCCTTAACAGGTCCTATAATTGCGCTAACAGCAGATGTGCGCTTTCTGTAGCTTTTCATGCAAAACAATGCCACAAAGAACCGTTTTATTCCTGGTCGTGGTTTTAACTAAATAAATAAAGACATCACTCACCACTTCCTGCGGCTATGTTGCCTGAAAAACGTTGCCAGACGAAACTCTACAGTGCAAAGAGGAAGCCATTTCTAAGCAAGCTCCACAAGCTCAGACGTTTGCACTGGGCCAGGGGTCATTTAAAATGGAGTGTGGCAAAATGGAAGACTGTTCTGTGGTCAGATGAGTCACGATTTGAAGTTCTTTATGGAACACTGGGACGCCATGTCATCCGGACCAGAGAGGACAAGGATAGCCCAAGTTGTTATCAACGCTCCGTTCAGAAGCCTGCATCACTGATGGTATGGGGTTGCATGAGCGCTTGTGGCATGGGCAGCTTGCATGTCTGGAAAGGCACCATTAATGCAGAGAACTATGTTCAGGTTCTAGAACAACATATGCTTCCATCAAGACGTCCTTTCTTTCAGGGAAGACCCTGCATTTTTCAACAAGATAATGCCAGACCACATTCTGCACTCTTTTGAGGACCAGAATGTGCATATTTTGGACCGAGAGCACAGATGGTTTGAGAAGGGTGTGAAGGAGGCGGTTTATGTATGGTTTATGGCGTCCGTTCTTGTTGTTGAGAGAGGTGCGTTAATGGAGAGGACGCTGGCGTGATGTTCGCCGCTTCTCCACGCTGAAAAGTTGTTTTACTGTTGCTATTTTTAATTTTTGGACGTTTATCTGGACTTTTGTTCAGTGGTTTTTTTAATTTTTTATCAAGGACTTTACGGACAGCTTGGTTAGTACTTCCTAACCGGAATATTGGGCTGTCTGTCTCCTGTCAAACTCCAGCACAAACCTTGCACAAACTTTGCTTGGAGAACTACGTGGCTGCAGTTTTTTGTTTTGCTTACCTGCTGCTTCTGTCAACCTCCTGTGTGGTCTGGACCGTTCTGGACTTTCTCCTGTGGTCCTCTTCGAGTCATGCTCATTCAAGTTACATCTCACTGCTTCTTGGTTATTTCTCTCGGAGCCGTGGGTCTGCTGTTAGCGGCTAGCTCTGTGCTAGCTTCCCCCGGTTTGGCTGGCGTGATGTTGACCTACTCCGCTTCGCAGCTGCTTGGACTTAACAACTGCTCCATTCCATCTTCTGTTTCCATCATCAAACAACTGGGACTTCTGCGTAGACCTCGTTACATCCATAGAGGCTCTCGAAAGAAATCTGTTTATTCTCGCTCTGAATTGATTCCGTCCGGGAGACGTGTCGCACCTCAACTACGTCATCAGAACGCTGCGTCTGTAGTCCCTTGTAGTCCGCAGCGCACGAGGTGGCAAGGAAAACGTGGAGTGGATTTCAGTCTGCTTAAACCGGTTCAAAAAGCTCCTACACCAACTAGCATTAAAATAGAACTTTTCAATGTACAATCACTATCCAATAAATCATGTCTAATTCATGATCACATCCTGGAGAAAAACTTGGACTTCATGTGCCTCACAGAAACCTGGCATCAACCAGACGTGTTCAGTTCTCTGAATGAAGCTTGTCCATCTGGATACAGTTATCTGCAGAGAGCCCGCAGCACTGGCCGCGGTGGTGGTCTGGCTGTAATTTACCGCAGTAATTTAAAATTGTCACATCTGTCTTCTCATAATTTTTCTTCTTTTGAATGTTTGGCCTTCAACTTCAAAGCCCCACTCCTGATGAACGTTATATTGATTTATAGACCTCCCAAACCACATGTTTCATTTAACTCAGAAATACATGACCTCCTCACTTTTTTCTGCACCTCCCCTGTAAAAACTATTTTTCTTGGCGATCTAAATATCCACATGGACAATTCCTCTTCCTCTCTGGCTACAGATTTGAAGTCTCTTTTGGAATCTCTCAACCTCACCCAACATGTGGACGCCCCTACGCACAACAGGGGGCATACTCTGGATTTGGTGATTACAGACACTGTACTTAATAACTTGTCTGTATATGACCTGGGTGTCTCAGACCACAGGGTCATCTCCCTGGAAGTGCCTTCAACTTCGCCTGCTTCTAACCCAAAACGACCTATCCAGTTCCGTGACTATAAAAACATTTCCCCTGAGGTTTTGTCTGCTGATCTTCACACCCTGACCGCTGTCAATCACTCATCTGCAGATGACTCTGTGGATTATTACAACCAATCTCTCCAGGAGCTTCTGGACCTACATGCTCCCCTGAAGTCAAGACTGGTGTCTTTCTCCCGTTCAGCCCCCTGGTACACTGATGAGCTGCGCAGGATGAAGGCAACTGGCCGTGCTATTGAGAGACGTGTAAAATCATCTGGTCTCTCTGTGCACAAGCAAGCGTACAAAGAACATCAGAAAGCGTACGCCTATTCGCTTAAAGAAGCACGCTCCAAATATTATTCCAACATCATCAACACCTGCCCTGGAAACTCTAAACAGCTCTTCTCCACAATAACTCATCTGCTTAATCCCATTAAACAAACTCATGAGGACTCTGTTCAAAAATGCAACCTGTTCCTCTCATCATTTAAAAACAAAGTTGACACTATCAGATCTCAGCTCCACAACCTCCCTGATCTTAGTGTACCATCTACCCGTCTGCTTTCTGGGACCCTGAGCAGCTTTGATGAAGTCGCTCAGAGTGAGGTAGAGACCATCCTCAAGAAAATGAAGCCTTCATCCTGCGCCCTGGATCCCTTCCCCTCGTCTCTCATAAAATCCAATCACTCTGCAATAAGCCCATTAATCACACAAATAATAAACAAGTCTCTACAATCTGGTCATGTTCCATTGCCTCTAAAAACTGCCATCATTAGGCCTCTTCTGAAAAAATCTAATTTGGATCCCGACATTTTTTCTAATTACCGCCCAATTTCCCACCTCCCATTTCTGTCCAAAGTGCTGGAGAAAGCAGTTGCTGCTCAGCTGCAGGACCACCTACAACAACACTCCCTGTATGAGAAATTCCAGTCTGGATTCAGAGCAGCTCACAGTACTGAGACAGCACTGCTGAGAGTAACAAATGATGTCCTCATGGCTGCTGACACTGGTTCTCCCTCCATCCTTGTCCTCCTTGACCTCACTGCAGCCTTCGACACTGTGGACCATAATATCCTCCTCCACCGTCTTCATGTGGAGGTCGGTCTCTGTGACATTGTCCTGGACTGGTTCAGATCTTTCCTCTCCGATAGGCTGGAATGTGTTAGCCTTGGCAATGCCACTTCCCAGACAGTCGGTGTCTCCTGTGGTGTCCCTCAGGGGTCAGTTCTGGGGCCCCTGCTGTTTTCCCTCTACATGCTGCCTTTAGGTCAAATTATCAATCAGTTCAACATTTCTTTTCACTGCTATGCCGACGACACGCAGCTTTACATCAGGACTGGAACATCATCATCATCCCTATCTCCGTCTTCACTCACTGTTCTCTCTGCCTGCCTGGAGGAAATAAAGGCATGGATGAATCAGAATTTTCTTCAATTAAACTGCTCGAAGACTGAGGCCATATTGATTGGCACCCCTCACCAGATACAAACATCAACTTTAACAACAATCTCCTTCTCTGGTCAAGACATCCCCCTCTCCACCTCTGTTACAAATCTTGGAATAAAAATGGACTCTCATCTTACATTTGAAAATCACATTAAGCATCTGTTTAAAACCTGCTTCTTCCATCTTCGAAACATCTCCAGACTTCGCCCATCTCTGACTTTTCCTGATGCTGAGAAACTCGTCCATGCCTTTGTCTCCTCCAGGCTCGACTACTGCAACTCCCTGTTTATTGGTATCCCTGGCAAAAACCTTCAGAAACTTCAATACATTCAAAACAGTGCAGCAAGGATTCTGTTGAGAGTTCGTAAATTTGAACATATTACACCCATTCTCCATAACCTCCATTGGCTTCCTGTCACCTACAGAATTCAGTACAAAACTGCTCTCATTACCCATCAATGCTTGCACGGCACTTCACCTGACTATCTAAAGGACATTCTTGCACCATATTCATCCACCCGGTCTCTACGATCACAGAACAGTAATTTCCTTCATATTCCTCGGACCAAGTTGAGGACCATGGGAGACCGAGCATTCTGTGTGGCTGCCCCCCGCCTGTGGAACTCCCTCCCTGACGACCTGAGAGCTCCACAGTCACTGGTTGACTTTAAAAGCAGCATAAAGACCTTTCTTTTTAAGCAAGCCTATTCTGCCTCCACATGATTTTATCTTTGATCTTAGCTGATATCATTATTGATTTTACTTGATTTTATCACTTGTTTTATTTTATTTATTTTTTAAGCAAGCCTAATCTGCATCCACATGATTTTATCTTTGATCTTAGTCGATATTATTATTGATTTTATTTGATTTTATCACTTGTTTTATTTTGATCTTTGCTTTATTACACTTTGTAGCACTTTGAGATTTTTATTAATGAAAAGTGCATTATAAATGGAATTCATTATTATTATTATTATTATGTAAAACGAGATAAACCATCGTTAAACAGAGGAGGAGGTCTAAGATTTCAACTTTCTAAAACTTATGGTGCGGCCCTGCAGCTGATTCCCAGACGTTTGTCACCTGATGAGAACAGAGGAGCTTCGTTTGTGAATTAGACTAACAAAGACTTTGACAGGTCCCTGCTATCAATGTGTGAGGTGTGATTTGTCAATTTACATACAGTAGGATGTGTGTGTGTGTTTTCTGTAAGGTCTGCTTTCACACACTGAACTTTGAATGGGTCACAGGCACGTGTTATCCCAAGTATGTGTGTGTGTTAGCTTCCAATTTACATATGTTGGTGCGTGTCAGTGGCTTAGCCTGCTTATAACTTCACTCTCTCTCACTGTCTCCTCCGTGAATTGATAAAGCTTCCCGGATGGGAAGCGAAACGTCTTCTGCTACAAATAAAGTCCAGTTGTTTCTGTATTGAAAGGGATTGTGACATGATTTTTTTACTATTCATAAAATTGCTCAAAATATATATATTTTATCATTTAAATATGTTTGTTTTTGCAAACAAAATGATAAATCACTTTAATTTTGCTTTAAAAGTGATTTTGAACTTCAAGCCGTGTTTAATCATGGGAAATCCGATTACACTCGAACGCACCATATGTGATGTCACACTGGGCAGAGGGCTGTGGTGTCTTTAATAGCGGACAATTTAAAACTGGACGAATTTAGCAATCTATGTGAAGATTTGAGCTATTTGTCTTCATTTTGGGAAGCAGAAAATAGTTTGGGTGATGGAACAAGAAACAACAGGATCTAATTTAGGTCTGATGCTGTATCAGACTTCCTTCATGTCGAGCTGCTCATACCTGCGCACTGTGACAAGCCCAGAGCTCTGCCCGGTGTGACATCACAGATGGTGCGTTCGCGTGTAATGGGATTTCCCATGATTAAACACGGCTTGAAGTTCAAAATCACTTTTAAAGCAAAATTAAAGTGATTTATCATTTTGTTTGCAAAAACAAACATATTTAAATGATAAAATATATATATTTTGAGCAATTTTATGAATAGTAAAAAAATCATGTCACAATCCCTTTGAACGCCTTTTTTGATTTATCATGACTGAGAATCTTCACCAGCACATTCTGCAGCAATCACAACATCATGGCTACGTAGGAGAAGGATCCGGGTACTGAAATGTCCAGCCTGCAGTCCAGATTTCACCTATAGAGAACATTTAGCTCATCATAAAGAGGAAGGTGCAACAAAGAAGGCCCAAGACGATTGAACAGTTAGAGGCCTGTATTAGACATGAATGGGAGAGCATTCCTATTTCTAAACTTGAGAAACTGGTCTCCTCTGTCCCCAGACGTCTGTTGAGTGTTGTAAGAAGAAGGGGGATGCCACACAGTGGTAAAAATGGACTTGTCCCAACTTTTTTGGGATTTGTTGATGCCATGAAATTTTGAAACAACATATTTTTCCCTTAAAATGATACATTCTCTCAGTTTAAACTTTTGATATGTGATTTGTGTTCTATTCTGAATATTAGATGTTGGCACCTCCACATCATTGCATTCAGTTTTAATTCACAATTTTTTTAGTGTCCCAACTTTTTTGGAATCCGGTTTGTAGTTGGGTTTCTTTGTCAGATCATCAACCTATGACTAAAGCCCCCAGTATAGCTCTGCGTACATCTGTACGTGTGTCCGTACGCACGTACTGTATGCAGAGAGTTTAGGCCCATACCCCAGCATACGTTCTGATGTACATTCTCACGTTTTCGCACCAAATTCTTGACGTCATTTGAGCAGCTGCAGCGCAGAGCGTTTACCTACGCAACAAAATGAGGTCGCTGATTGGTCATTTGCTGACACGCCTACTGAATGGATTGACAGGTCGGGGGGGTGGGGGGAGACGAGAGCTGGCAGCTCCAGCCGCAGTGGTGTTCTGTGTTTATATGTTAATAAAAAGTTCTGAAAAATAAAAATCAGGTAGCGCTGGTTCTGCAGCCCACACATCAGCCCAGCACACCAGGAAATCTCAAGCACCTTCTGCAGCCACGCTGGACCTGAGTTTAATTTGCTCGTGACACGTTTTTTCATTTCTCATCATTTCAGTCATGGCGTCAACGGAGGAGGAAGCGATCACTGCCTTTTGGCAAAAAAACAAAAGAAAAGGCCAGATCAGGGATGAAGAAGGGGAATTTAATACATTTGTGTCGCATACAAAACAGTCCGGCGCCGGGCAGTTTATTGTGCGACACCGCGTTTGCGTACGCGTTCGTAAAATTTGAGCTTTGCGCGTAAATGCCCTGCGGGGGTACGCTTGTACCTCTGCGTAGTACGTGCGTACCTCTGCGTATGGACGTACGCAGAGCTATACTGGGGATTTAGTCTTACATATGTGTCAAGTTTTATACTGACCTCTCTCCACCGGGCTCCAGCACTGCTAGACACATACACGTTAGGCTTGTTGGCCAAGTTCCTGCCTACAGATCCTGCAATCAGATGACAAAAAGGCATTTTACGCAAAAAATACACAAAGGCAAACATACAGTAAACTACAAGGGTTTTTCCTGAATATTAGACTTCAGTTAGTAGTGAGTTCTGTTTTAACAGGTGACAAACCTTTAACTTCAAACTTTAAGGCAGAGCATCATGTATCTTTGTGCACATAGCCTTTGGACAAAGCAAGACAAAGCCATTCTTATGACAGTATTTTGTAATAGTCTGGATAATTATGCAGTGTATTTTCTACGTTATGAGTACTGTAATTTCCAGACTATATAATGCTACTTTTTCCACACACTTTGAACCCCACAACTTATACAATATAATGCTGCAGCTAATTTATGAATTTTTATGTTTTTTGTTTTTTTGACAGGCTAACGAGCTTCTTACGGCTAAAACATTTAGCCGCATCACACCCAGGCACTCACATAGCTTCACAATACACATCTCTTTTGGGGGGTGGGGCCTCATGAATCAATGAGACTAACTATATAAAGGTTAAAAAAAAGAAGTGGACCAATGAACTCAAAAAATGTTCAGTACAGAAACAACTGGATTTTATTGGTAACAGAAGACGTTTCGCTCTTCATCCGAGGAGTTTTCTCAATTCAAAGAGCAGAGAGTGGGGTTCAGGTTTTAAAGGCTGAGATAAGATACACACATACATATGTAGATTGACAAATCACACCTCACACCTCAACAGTAGGGGTTTCTTAAGGTATTTGTTAGTCTAATTCACAGATGAGGCTCCTCTCTGTTCCTCAGACTGAAGAAGTCTTTCGGAGTTAAGACGAAATGTTTCAACTTTTTTTTATTGAATGTCCAGAGGACCAGACTTACAATACTTACACATGCAGACATGCAGGCTACTGTTTTTTTGTATGTTTTTTGCCAGCCATGTTACCGGCACTGTTCAGGAAAAAAAGCATTTACTGTACGTATTTGTGTCTGTTACCAGTATGTGTTTAAT